>JAVTVY010025447.1:0-107771 GCA_036873755.1 Hanleya hanleyi
AAACATTAAGTTTTGACATATTTATGACATTTGGAACTGTGCCAATTTTTGGCATATATTCCTGTATATTGACCATGTTCTGGTGTAATCAACTAGTCACCCAGTTTTCACTGGATGGTTTTGAAACTCCATAGACATGTTTAACATGGTTTGAAGATATGCATGTCGTATTTGTGAGACGAAATATTAATTTTTGTCATATTTATCACGTTTTTGACTTTGCCAACTTTCTGCATCTATTTCAGTATATAGACCATGTTCTGGTGTACTCAACTAATGCCACAGTTTTCACTGGATGCTTTTGAAATTCCATAGACATGTTTGACATGGTTTGAAGATGTGCATTACAAGCGTCTGGTCCGTCATTCGTAATTCAGCCGTCGCCCATTAGAGAATATCCGCGTCCATAATCCAAAGACCTATTCCATATTCCATATAACAGTATTAGCACCAAATTCAAAAAGACAATCATAGTATACATAAACATAGGCTTGTTTCCTGCAAGGGAGAAGCGGTCAACAGTTTTCAATGATGCCGGCAAGACATCATGACGTTCCAAAAATATCAAATCCGTATCGCTGATCAGTATTCTTAACCGATAAAAATTTGTGTAAAGTCATCTAAAGAATGATGTATCTCAGTCACGCTTTGATTGTGTCTGTTCATATCAGTACCATGACATGTGTTCATACGGCCGCTAGCCCCTGGTTAAGCGGAATCAGACACAAATTACGAAACGTAACACCATAAACCTTGCACGCTACGCTCGTATTTTGCTATCAGCATGCGATATGTATCGCCAAATTTGAGAAACTTTGAGTGGTGCAGCCCTGTTTTATAAGTTTCTGCAACAATGTTTTGTGACGTTAATTAAAATCGCCACATTTAATACAGGAACTAGCAAATACTACCAGATGTGATCTTTATATGCCATATGCAGGTCCCACTGGAATATTACTGTCCAGAAAGGGATAGTTTACGATGTCTTATTCATGAGACGAAATATAAATTTTTGTCATATTTATCACGTTTTTGACTTTGCCGATTTTCTGCATCTATTTCAGTATATAGACCATGTTCTGGTGTATCAAATAATGCGCCAGTTTTCACTGGATGCTTTTGAAACTTTGTACACATGTTCAATTGGGTTTGGGGATGAGCATATCTAATTCTTGCTATGAAATATTGAATTTTGCCAAAGTTTGAACTTCGTTGATTTTCTTCATCCATTCCAGTATGGTATTTTGACCATGTGCTAAAACAGTCCAATGTTTGAACATAAGTTCTTTCAGGTGCTATTCCATCTACATTACAAGAACCCATTATTATACTCCTTCCTTATAGCATCTATTGAACTGAACAAATACCTTAACATCTGCCATAATTCAGTTATGCTGCATTCACTGATTCTGTAGGCGGAGGCATACGAGTTCGAATGAGCGCCAATTTCATTTCTCAGTAGTAAATCTAATATTTATTCATAGAATCTCCACGTGATACATCGAAGTAAGGTTCACCTATTTTGAGCAATACTACAGCAAGAAAATGTTTTACACATCAGTATAAACGTGCATGATTCCATGTTCCTAGTTCCTATTCTGCTAAGAACAATATCTATCTAGTTATCGGCACCAGCCAAGACATCTTCCATTGGTGTGGAGCTAACCAATGCGGGACTTGCACAATATACGGTTCCGGCCTCGGCCGCTAGGATCGCCTTTGTCTTTATTTCCGTATTATCCCAGTTCTATCGTCTGCTAAGCACTGAGCTGGTCTTTCAGTGCGGCTTTGGAAGCTTCATTCCCGCCGAGATCTGCCGGCTGGAGCTCTCCTGTACAGCATGCTGGCATGAATACACATTTAAACCCATTGTCAGCTAATGCCGACGTCGCGGTATTTTATTGACTTTAGCGGAGTTCAAATGACAACTACCTGCAGGATATCTTGCGATATAGGGTTTGTTTACCTACGGGAATTCCTTGAATGCTTCCAAAATATAAACGACCCGGAAGGGAAACGTTTATACTATTTCAATCATACCGCGGGCCGGTTTTATATTCGGCATATTTGTATTTCACTATTGCTAACGAATATGGCGGAACAATCGAATCAACTACGACAGGTTTCTATCGATTATATCAAGTATTGAACTTAAAATCATACAAATCAACCACATACGTTAAAGCAAACACGCAGTAGCTGCTATTTTCACATCTATTTCCATGTCTGCTGCTTTTTCTCGATAAATCGGAAATGTCGTTCGCCGCGATCCTGGCGGCTGGGCGGTGGTTATTACGGAGAGTTATCGCCCGCTACGCGGTCCAAGCGAAACGATCAGCCAGCCTACTCATCTGTGCCTAACAGACGATAGAAGTGGGATAAAACGGAAATAAAGACAAAGGCGATACTGGCGGTCGAGGCCGAAACCTTGTATTGTGCAAGTCCCGCATTCCAAAGGCGAATTCCACGTTCCCTAACATCACTGTCTAAGATATTCACTTAATTAAGATAAGAAATTACTTACATATCCTATTCCACATCATACTTTTTCCAAACTTGCGGATCTTTTAACAAACAGCAATCTTCCACATGTTAAGCGACATCCAACTTCAAGCTTCAAACTCCGGGCCTTTCCACTTGATCCCAGCACAAAACGTCCGTACTTCTTGAGAAGCTGACAATATGAATTGCGCCTAGGAACAGTGCGCGCCCTTTTTATAGGAATTTGGCCTCAAGTTGGATCAATACCTAATTAACATTACGAGCGAGGAAAAGCTGGTAATGTTACTAAATATAACACTTTGAGGTGCGAATTTCGCAGTCCTCTAATCAGATTTTCTAATCAGATTTTCGTCGCGATGTCTAAATTTTTGGTAAACGTCCAAATTGCCGTTTTCTGAAGATTCTGTAAAAGCTCGCTATGTCAACCGGCCAAAACATTGATTTTCTGTCAGCAAATGTGCCTCTTCCCTGCTATCAATTTAATTGCGAGAGGCGTGAACAGAATTATCAAGTATTTTCTTCACACTATTTCTCTCTTACACCAATTGTACGCGATCACCAAAGTCCACTGGTTTCTATCCCTTGGTATTGATTTTAATCAAACTACCCATTTGTTTATACTGACCACAAGTTAATAACCCTTCGTTAACCAGCTGTCCACCAAGCAACTCAATTTCGAACACAAATTATGAGTGTTCTAATGCGGGTATAGAAATCAATACCACTTAATACAATTCACACATTCAAACCTCTTAACAGCGCTATGTATTTAGATTCCCGACACCTCTTCATATTACTGTAATTCGGAATGTTCGTTCTAAACTAAGGATTGTTATATGTTATGCCTGTTAATCAGGCCTGCCCATACTCCAACTGCGAATTGCTAAAGATGGCGGTGCAAACTGAAGCGACCTATTGTTATGATTGTCGCCCCGTCCATTTCATTTCATCTGTCAGTCGTATAGAAATGTAAAATCTCTTAGCATTCGGGGTGGGAGAATCAGGGTGGATGTATGAAGCGAAAATGACCTTTGACCTTGGAATACCTTGGAGAGGTCACTTTTGATCACGTGACTGGCGGGTGGGTGCAAATCTAAGACTAACAGCCGGACACCTCTCCAAAAATTCGGAAAAAAAGGACCTTACCCCCCAGTCAAATTGGCCTAGATGCACACTATTGCGTCCACTTCCGTCGTGCCGGATCTGGAATTGAAGCGCTCGTCGAGGGCACTTAGGTAACGTAACTGTTGTCTTGACAAAACAATGAGAAAACGCCCAGTTAAATACCCAGTGAAATTGGTGTAGGTTTGCCATAAGTGGGCAAAGTGAGTCGGTTCTCGTCTGGAAGCGCTCGTCGAGGGCACTTCGGGTCACGTGGCTGGAAAAATAGCCTTCGTGTATCAGGATATGTTGCCATTACAGTACCCTGTACTGCCCGAAGATGCTTAGGGATGCAACAGAACGAATGGATGGTCATTGCACACAGCCGAGCGAACATGGCCGGGGATGTATCTGGTACACTTACAATAGCATAGGCGAATTGTAAATACACCCAACGCGTCTCCCACAGGTTGGTAATATCTTGTGATGTAGGGCATAAATAAAATGTCTAATATGCAAAATGATTGGGATTGTGTAATCTGCAAACTGCTTATTGTTGTTATGCATCCTTCTTTCTCTCATGTGATTGCGTCAAGTCAATGGAGAGAGAGAGAGAATTCATGTTTAACGTCGCGTTCAGGAATATTTCAACTAAATAGCGACGAACAAACAAAGTTATTCATGTTATTATCTTAGTAATCCCACACATTAAAACTTATGCAACAAACCGATTTCTCTCAAATAACCTAAGAAACAGTCCTTCCTCACCCAATCAAAAAGAGGCGATAAAACATTAGTGGCTAGATATAGATGGGTGTATGTGTGTAGACATCTTACTCCCCATCATTAGAACGTCACTGCGTTAAGTCTTGCGTTGGGCATGATTCACTCACTGACTCACTCATTTGTATCCAACCCGCTCACTCAGTCACTCTGTCTAACTTCGATACCATACCATACCATACTCTGTCAGGCTAGACAGACTCAGTATGTCCTTCTGACTACAACCGATCTCCCGCGCTATCCCTAACACCAACCCTTGTATACAAATGGGTGTAAAATCCGCCATTCCTGGCGACATGTCCTGCAATATCCATTATTCTGAATTTTGTGTTTGTCTGGAATCTTATTTTGCATTCATCAGCCAGTAACCGGACTCGAAGTGCCCTCGACAAACGCTTCAATTCGAGACCCTGCACAACCCATGTGGACCTAATATGGTTTATCTGGACCCATTTGACTAAATGTAAGCCGTTTCTCCAAAGTTTTGTGGTATCTGCGGCCATTTACCCGCAAGTCTTAACTTTCATGTAACCGGTAGTAACCTCTTCAAATATAAAAAATTTACATGTAATTTTTACATTTTTAAACTAAAACTTACCTTACTGACATATCCGTTCGTGTGCAAACACGGATTAACAAGTGAAGAAATTAAAACAATAGCACAGTTCATTTCCCGCCTAATCACCCACGCCAGCTCTTACTCACAATAGATCTCCACTTCTTACGCGTAAATGTAAAGATCCCAAGCGGGGAGGTCGGGTGGGACCATTACTCTGTCAGTAAGGTAAGTTTTAGCTTAAAAATGTAAAAATTACATGTAAATTTTTTATATTTTTTACACAGTAAAACTGACCTTACTGACATATGCGAGAATCCCAAAGCAGGACGGAGGGAAGTCAAAGTGACAGCGACTAATGGCGTGAGGATTAGACGGGAGTCAGCAAGAGACTTCATGCTGCCCATAAAACTTAATTTTTATAATAATGGACTTCCATAAAGACTCAATAGTGACAGGGGCGTATAACGGTATCGTAAACACTGTCTCTATAGTAAGCCCAGTCCTCCCAGGCTAATCGGTGCTGACCTAATGGAAGGTATATACACGTCCCCCCCCCCCTTTTTTTGAAAGAAAAGTTTTTATGAGGAAACGTGTTCTTACCATTAAAAACCGATAAAAACACACAGGCCTCTAGTGTCTGTGTGCAGACCCGACCCCGGTGATCTGTTGCGCTGTCACCAGTGGTCCCAAGGAATACAGGTCGTCCTTGATGAGTGTCATGTCTCTCAAGTAGTATGATGCGAAGGTTGTGTGAGATCTCCAGTAACAGGCCCTCATAATGTCGGTTACCGACCTGTTGGTCCACAGAGGCCAGGACGCCCCAAGCGCCCTGATCTCATGTGCAGAGACATTACACAACGCAGCCTGCATCGATGACACTCCATCGTAGGTTAACCTAATAGTTTTGGAGAGCCAAGAAGAGATAGTGTTTTTTGATATCTCTTGTTGGCTCCGGGGACAAAATGGTATAAATAATCGCCTTCGCCCAGCACGTAGTTATGGGCGGCCATGTATGTCAAAATTCCCAGCTCGGGTTGTCCAGCTTAACTCACAACAAAAAACGTATCTAACGATATAAAGCATCAGTATAAACGCTTATGTCATCTTTTTGTAAACAAGGATCCAAACTTTAAACGCATATTTCATCTCTCTCCAAATGACAATACAAGCGAACTCGGAACGAACAGTATATTTCAGCACGTACAACGTATCAGAGAACGAACGACCTCTTTCAGAACGTACTTTATAATCGAGGAGGCGCTCGGCAGACGGGAGACCACTCGAGCGCCTCTATCTGCTTCTCCCCCACATTTTGAGGGGGTGGCTGTCGTTTGCATGAGCGACTCATAGTAAGGAGTCTCACAAGATGAGAATGGCAAGTCCATGTAAACATTTTTTTCTGATATCTGAAGTTAAAAACTTTTGGTACACTTTAACCTAGGGGCAAAAAATAACCACATTCATTTTGAGGTCACGACCTGAAATAGCGGAAGTCGAAATAGCGGCCCAGTTTCACGTCATATATCTTTCTACCATTCGGAATGACCCGATTATTTCCGGAAATAATTTCCGAAGGAACGTTGTTCGTTGTGAAACAGCTCGTTCGTTCTGAGTTATACTCTTCGTTTTCAAATAGGTCACACTCTGTGTCGGACTGGCTATTCGTCCAGAACTAGGCTTTTCATTCGAACATCGTACCGTTTGTTTTCGGTTTGAGTATACGTTCAAAGTTAAGGTTTTTTTATTTGCAGGAATATAAAATGCGTTTAAGATTACAGTGGACATTGTAAGATATGCTGTCTTTTCTGAGTTTGGATTTAGGTTTTGTAATTGCTAATTTTGACATAAATGGCTGCCCATACGTAGTACTTTAGTGCGATTAATATATACAGTAAGGGCACGAACCGGGCACATAAGGTTGTCCGATTCTAACCATGAGGAAAGGAAATCAGCTAACGCTGGAACCCTAAAATCTCTAGAACAGTCGTACAGAGATTGGTTCTTGGCCACAAATTCAGGAATGGTAGTAAGGACAACATAAGTCCATCGAGAATCATGCCTAATTTCCCTAGCACCCAAAGCGTGTAGCTCTGACACGCGAGCCGCTGAAGCCAGGGCTAACAAAAACACTGTTTTGTAAGATAGGAATTTCAGATCGACCGTAGTTATGGGTTCGAACGGATGTTCAGATAAATTCCGTAGAACTAATGCTAAACCCCATTTAGGAAGTTTTGGTACAGAAACAAGTCTATCAATCCTAAAAGATCTAACCAAAGATGTTAAATTAGGATCAGAAGCAGGATTAACGCCGGTAGAAAGGTTAGAAATACTAGATAACGCCGAACTGTAACCGTCCACAGTAGACGGTGCGAGACCCTTGTCCTGAAACAGGTATAACAAGAAATCTGTTATCTGCTGAACAGAGGCAGAACGGGCATCAATGTTTCTTCCAGAACATCACTCATGGAAGACCCTCCACTTCCCTTGATAGCAAGCGGATGTGGAGGATCGAGTGGAAGCGACCATTCTTCGCGAAGCTTCCCTAGAAAACCCAACCTCAGAGAGCTGATCCCTGAGCACTTGCAGGCGTGCAGATGGAAATTCTGAGGTTTGTGGTGGAAAATTGCTGACTTCGGTTGTGGAAGTAGTTTTTCCCAAAGAGGTAGACGTCTTGGAACGTCTACCAGTAATTCCAGAAGGTCGGGAAACCACGGACGAGCTGGCCACCAGGGAACAATTAGATAGACGACGCACTGATGCGCGCGTATCTTTTGTAGAACTAGTGGCAGAATTGACGGGGGAGGGTAAGCATAGGCTATTAGACCCGTCCAATCCTGCGATAGTGCATCGACTCCCACTGCTAGAGGGTCCAGTACAGGTGACATATACAGAGGGAGTTGATGATTCAGGTGAGTAGCGAACAGATCTATCTGTGGTTGTTCCCAAATCTGAGAGATTTGGCGCAGAATGTCTGTGTGAAGCTGCCACTCCGTCGGTAAAATCTGATGTTTTCTCGACAGTGCATCGGCTGAAACATTCAGATGTCTTGGTATGTGTCTGGCACGAAGTGCTATATCGTTCTGCCAGCACAGATGGTAGAGAATCTCGGTCTGCTTCTGAAGCTTCGTGGACCGAGTTCCCCCCCCCCCCCCATCTTGTTGATGTATGCTAAGACAGTTGTGTTGTCTGTAGCTACCAGAACCGACTGACCTTTGCGGTCCAGTATCAATGAGAGTATTGGCCGATTGACGGCCATGAACTCCATAACATTGTTATGGAATAACCTCTCCTGCGGAGTCCAAAAGCCTGATATCGACTTGGATCCGAGGTGGGCCCCCGTATGTCGCGACATATCTTGCGCCAATGAACTTCCGGTGGCCGAGCAATGACCAATTTGGTGTCGTACGCCACGCCTAGGAAGTTTCGCTGTTGTGACGGTGTTATCTCCGATTTTTCCTCGTGTGGGAGATAACCCAGTAGTTCGAGGATGTGCCATACAAATGTTGTATCGCATCGGAGTTGTTGTCTGCACATATTCCTGATGATGGAATCGTCTAGGTAAAAATGATATTTGATCCTTCGACTGTGCAGATACGCCGCCACTGGCTGAAATACTCTGGTAAAAACCCAAGGGGAACTGGCTAGACTGAAGGTAAGACCTGGAATTGAAAACGGCGGGCACCGACCAAAAATCTCAGGTACTTCCGGTAACTTGGATGAATCGGGATATGCAAGTAAGCGTCCCGAAGATCCAAGGAAGTTAACCATTCCCCTTGAACCAGAGCGGTCTTGATGGACCGGAATGACTCCATCCGAAAGTGAAGTGGTTTCATCAGAAAGTCCTTGTTCAGCCTGCGCAGATTTATAATCATGCGCATTTCCTGTGTATCCTTCTTTGGCACAAGGAAAACTGGAGAATAATACCCGGGGGACTGGTCGTGGACCGGGAGTTCTATTACAGCATGCTTCTGGATAAGCTTGTCCACAAAGGCCTGTGTTACCAGAAGATGTGTCTTCCGTATAGGTATACAGGAAGGCATTGGAGCAGCAGTAAGAGGTGGATCCATTGAAAATTCTAGGGGATAACCGTATCGAAGAGTACGGATTACCCACGGATCCATCCCTAATGTTTGCCAATTCCGCCAAAATCCTTGAAGTCGTCCCCCGACCGGGAGACTGGATTTCGGCGGGACCGGAAGTTGAGGCAATTCGTGGTCCCGCCATGTCATCAGATTGACATGGCCCGAATCGTCACCGGCCCTGCGGCTTTTTGCCACGACCTTTCCCTTTCCCTTTATAGTTGGGATTGGTCTGACCTTGCTGTTGTGGCAAGAGACCTGCCGCTTGAGACTTCCCTTTTGGACCAGAAGCGGAAGTAGACGGTCTAGGTTGCTTGGCTGGTGGACCGGAAATTACGTTAGAAACATGTTTTCCTGTCCCCGCACCACCCGCTCTAGGAGTCGGATTAGGCTTAGCCTTCTCCACAGTATCTCTTAGTGACGGTATAATGCCATTAAACAACAGCGAAGATGCTGGCGATTGCTCCTTCAAAGTACGAAGGACTATATCCGGAGCATGGTTGACCACTGATGGTAGGTAAGCCTGCCGTCTTAAATGGACAACCATCGCAGCATTGAACGCGGATAAAGCCATTGCATCAGCATAAGCTTTAGCAGCCATGTTCTGAAGATCCGCCAGTAATTGTAACTCAGGGCTACTACTGGTTGCTAACTGTGAACGCGACAACCTGCTCAACACAGTGGAAATGGCTGTTAGAAACCAGTCCATGTGTGAGGCTATGGCTATCCCCTGTCGCGCAGCTTCTTCAATAATAGAAGATTGCTTATCAGTTAGCGGGATCATGACCTTGGAAGGGACCTTATTGCCTTTACATATGTCGGCAAGATCAGGTTCCGGTTCCGCGGCCTTAAAGTCATATGCCGAATCATGAACACCGTACGCTCTAGACGTAGGCTTCTCCACAGGAAGTGATGCCGAAGCGGAAGCCGGTCTAAAGAGTGCACGTTTTCCTGTTCTTGTAACACGTTCCTACATTGTTTTAGGTAGGGCTAAAACCGTGTCAAGAACAGAACATAATCCATGAATGGCATCTGACGCAGGAAGTGACGACGTCTGCATGGTAACTGTCGACGGAGCCTCTGTCATAGTATGTAGGCGAGAGGACGTCGGCGGTGGGGGTCGTGACATATCAGGGTACAACTCATAGAGAGCTTCAAGTACCTCTGAATATGAACGTCTCTCCGGATCATGATCACTGTCATAATCGTCCTTGGATTGACGTTGTGCGACCCCCTGACGTCTCATCGATGGGTTGGTAGACAAATCAATTGGGTCAGACGATACTACCGGAAGCTGCGTCGGAACCGGGGATGGAACCTGAACAGTACCGGAAGCGGAAGTCAAAAGTCGCCGGAACTGATCTAGTTCAGCTGCCTGTTGTTCCATCCTTTGCAGAATAACAGCAGACAAAGAACCATCATGAACCGGAACTCCCGTATTGATTTGTGGACTATTGGAGACCCGCCAATAAGGGGATGTAACAGGTCCACCCCATTGCATTTCCGGACGAACCGGAAGTCTCCACCCACCGGGATTTGTCACAACAGGTCTCCTTATAGTGGGACCGGAAGGACGAAAAGTCCTAACCGGAACCCCAGAGTTAACCATACCGGAACCCGCAGGTAACAGGAAATGGATAATGAGCCTTATGTGGGTTTATGACACCCGACCCAGAACCATTCTCAGTCATAACCTGTTGTGACTGGAACAATGCCGTATTGTTTCTATTAACGCCCGGAGACGTTAAGTGTGAAACTGGTATTGTTCCTGCAGAACAATAACCTCGACCCCCGGCGCTTGTCAACCCTAAGGTGTTCAATTGCGTGAGGCTTAATCCTACCCGGCCTTGTGTGATAACGCCCGTATCTGGGGTATTACGCAAGGTCGTGGAGTTCACTCCTGGTAAGACCATGGATATATTGTCTACACCCACCAGAGGTTCTGTCTGCTGTGCTGAAATCAACAATTTCTGGTGCTAAACCAGAATTTGTTGCAGCACTACTTACCATGCCTAAAGCTGCCCCCGGAGCAACAGGGAGTCCAGAAGTTGGTCCCCGACCAACAAACAACACCTGGGAATCATACGATATCGGGGTATTCCCAGCGGGAGTCCCATTATCATTCCCAACAACACATACGGGCGTACATACGACGTCACCACTCCTTACGTACGAAGTAATAGTGGCCCTCATTTCGGGTAGATCTAGTTCCACTAGTGTGACCTCGGCTGACTCTCCCGTACCGTCGTCTAGAACTGAGCCCAATACCTTTACCTGTTTCTTCTTTTTACCTGTGGATAAATCAGAAACATTAGTACTAGTGCTTGGCGAAGTACCTTTATCTAATAGAGAACGTAAAGGGCCCGTCCAAGGACTGCCAATCGATGCAGGCTTCTTCGCCGTCTCATTTCCGAAGAAATGGGAACGCGGAGTCATGATATTAGCCTCTGACATTTAACCAGGGGGAAGCGGACCTGCACGAGACCCGGTCATTAAACCTTGAAATAAATCATCGGGCCATTGTTGACACTCCTCACATCTATGGGTACAATCACAAACAATATTGCCTCGACACGCAAGACAAACTAAGTACAAGTCGGTCGTAGATTTAGACTTTCCACAGACGGAACAGAACATAGAGGCCATTATTTATATCGATAGATACACACAAGAATACTTCCCAACTTGATCTTTTGTTGTTTTGTAGACTTGTAGATGATGTTATCACTTGTTGTAAACGCAAAATCCTTCCAAAATACGCTGGAGCTTTACACACAATCTTGACAGTAGCTAGCTAAATAAAGAAGTGAAGATCTATTGTGAGTAAGTGCTGGCGTGGGTGATTAGGCGGGAAATGAACTGTGCTATTGTTTTAATTTCTTCACTTGTTAATCCGTGTTTGCACACGAACGCATATGTCAGTAAGGTCAGTTTTACTGTGTAAAAAATGTCAAGGATTAGAGGCCCGGTACGTCCGATTTCCCAACCTCGAATGCAAAGAGGTTTCACCTTTCAATACAACTGGTGGACAAGTTAAAATACTGGACGGAGTGGCATTCGCAATAAGGGGTCACTTTCAACTTGTAACTTCGTATTCAGGAATTTGCCATTCCGTTTTGCACAAATAGTGGAGCACCCTCTCCAATGGCAACAGCAGCTCCCGAATTCTCCCCTTGGCGCAGTATACGGTCAACATGGGTGGGCCTGCAACAGTATCGTCATATGGAGATCGCATTTGGACTGCATCGTATAGAGCCTCACGAATTATCGAATGGTACAAAGAATAGTCCCTTGGTGAGCCTTGTTTGGCGAGTGAGGTAAATCGAAACACAATGCTGTAGAAACTGGTGACGGGATCAACATGTTTTATTGTTTTGAGGAAACACTGAACGGTATGTCTAAATCGTGTTTGAATAGTCAGATCATTCATTTTATTACCCAGTTTTTTTTTGTTTTTTTCAGATATAATTATATTGTATGAGAATGAATGTGTAACAGAATATGATGCTCACGGATTCCGAATTTGGGCTAGTGACAACGACAGCATAAATATCATGTGGATAGTTCGAGTGTCAGTTCAGACTGACAAAGTTATCGGTCGACTCCGGATTCATATTTGCGGTGGAGGCAACGTTACTCGGATGAGAAGTTGGCAGTATGGCGTCGTAAACTCGGCACACTTTTATATGGATTAGTTCTGGCGGGTATTATTCAACGGGGGCTATATCTGTGAATTTTTTTCCCGCTACCATTCGTGCATTAAATAAGGTCACGTCAGCTTCAAGGAAGTCAAAACCAGACTTGTTGCTCAAGGTTTCGAGGAGGATGAGATCATACAAAGTGATTCGCCCACTGCTGGGAGAGAAACATTGAAAACTTTCCTGGCAGTGTCTTCAACGTTGTCCTGATCATGCCAAACCATTGATATTAAGACAGCCTTCCTACAATGGAATGACATTGACAGAAACATTCGTCTTAAGCCACGTACCCACTGAAGTGGATGGCGATTGTAAATGTGGAAACTTAAGAAATGTGTATATGGACTCAACAATGCCTCCACCGGCTCTAGAACGTGGTATTTCAGTGTGCGGAATGAACTCCTGAAACGTGGTTGTAAACAGTCTGTTATCCATCCCGCTCTGTTCTATAGGCATGAGAATGGCAAACTGTGTGAATTGTTTATCATGCATGTGGACGACTTCATGTGGTCTGGGACTGGTCATTTCGAAGAGACGATCATCAGTGAAGTACGAACACTTTTCAAGATTGGAAAACAAGCACACGGTGCATTCGGACTGGAAATGACTCATGAAAAGGACCGCATCGCCCTGGACTATAGCACTATTATGTTGAAGGCTCGTCATTAATACCGTTAACTGTAGGTCGTGCCTTCCAGAAACAGAAACCTCTTAACCAGAAAGAATCCACCCGATTGCCCAGTACCATTGGTCAGATAAATTGGGTAGCTAATCAAACCAGGCCAGATGCCGGTTATAATAATCTGGAACTGAGTGCTTGAAGACCTACATAAGGCTAACAAAGTAGTGAAGAAGTTGGAAGTCGGAAAACTGTTGCGTATAATTTCCTAAACTTGGAAATACAGTGATTTACGACTTGGGTTATTCTGTGATGCATCTTTTGCTAACCTAAGCGATGGTATTACTAGTGCAGGTGGCTTTTTTGTTCTCTTGACTGGACGGGATAAACTGTGTTGTCCACTCGCTTGGAAATCTAAAAAGATTAGGCGCATGGTTAGAAGTTCTCTAGCTGCTGAAGCACTGGCCATGGTTGAAGGATTGTACACAGCATGCTACTTGGGACATACACTGACTGAAATTTTGTTTGACAAAGCCACAGAAAGTCTTATCCCCATTGACTGTTTTATTGATAAGTCGCTGTTCGAAAACATTCACACAACGAAAGTTGTCAGTGAAAAACGCTTTCGGATAGACATCGCAGGTATCAAACATGAATTGCAGGCAAGCACCTAAAAGGTGCGTGGACCCCTCAGCCTGTTGTTTTTTGGACAAGTGGGACCAGGGCTGCATCTAGATTCAATTTAGTTCCGGAAAACGTGTGGGCGCCCAAAACTCAAATGAAACAAAAAACGAAACTGTTGTTGTTGGTTTTTAATTTGAAAGGATTTTTGAAGGAAATACTCCTAGGAAAAGCTTCTGGAAGCCTCAATATCAAACCCATTGCATAGCTGGGTATTGAATTTCATGTTAATAAACCTCTGTTTTGTGATTGATCACAGGCTCTTTGTGCCTAAATGCACTCAAAAAATTGGACCCTCAATAATGAATTACGAAAAAGAACTGGGAGTTTGGGAAAAAATAAAATCCCTGGATACAGACTAGTTTGTGTGGTTTCTGTAATGTATATAATAGACTTCGTTTTCACGAGTGGTGTGCTGGGATTACAGCATGCAAGAAAGTGTAGCTTTATCAGTGGCAATTTATGCATTGCACAAGTGTGCTAACAAGTTAATAAGTCACAATGATTGACACAATCCCACCATTATCATTATTGGGGTGGGGGCGGGTGGGGGGGGGGGGGGATGAGGGGCATAAGCTCCAGGTATGCAAACTGGTTCAAAATTGCAGTCAGGCTAAAATGGGCTTTCCTAATCACTCGTTTTAAATAATTTCCAAGTTTCAGTCACATGTTTGGTGACAAAAATTGAAGCATTATGTTGTACCAGTTAAATGTGTGGACACAAATATGGTTCATGCAAAAGTTTTAGGATAAAAGGGGGGGGTTGAGGGGCATAAGCTCCAGGTATGCAAACTGGTTCAAAATTGCAGTCAGGCTAAAATGGGCTCTCCTAATCACTTGTTTTAAATAATTTCCAAGGTTCAGTCACATTTTTGGTGACAAAAATTTAAGCATTATGTTGTACCAGTTAAATGTGTGGACACAAATATGGTTCATGCAAAAGTTTTAGGATAAATCATATGATGCAGAATACAATAATTTAACAGCAAAATTGAAGAAATATGGTGTCATTCATTTAAGGCGACGCGAAATTCAAACTAACACGGTTTGATACTGCAGGGATTCCCCTGCCAATTATTTCATATTATACATGTACTTCTGAAATAAAATATGTTTTGTGCAAAAGCTTTAGGATAAATCGTAGGATGTGAATTAGAATGATTTAATAGCAAAATTGAAGAAAAAATGTTGTCCTTCATTTAAGCGACGCTAAATTCAAACTAACAGGGGTTCGATAATGCAAGGATGCCACTGCCAGTTATTTCATATTATACTTCTGAAATAAAATATGATTTGTGCAAAAGCTTTCGGATAAATCGATGTTTCCTCTTGTACTTTTGAAATAAAATAATGTCCCCAACTCGTTAGTTATTACCATAACGGAATAAATTTTAGGTGATTCTGCATGTGTGTGTGAAAAAACAATGTACACTGCATCCAATACATATTACATGAAGCGGAGAAGCTGTGGATAGGAAAAACTCCAATAACATTTTATGCCCCAAGGATGGGGAAATCCTCCCGAGGGTAGTGCATAGGTTGAACAAGTGTAGCATGTAAGCTCCCAGATAAATGGGAAATAAACGGGAATAAATTGAATCTTGAATGGACCCGGCTGTCTTGTATCAGGGAACCTTCAAATGTCACAATGAAACATGCAACAAAGGGTTCCCGATGGGCATAGATAACAGTGTAAAAGATAAGCGATCAATAAATAATAAAAAAAAATAACTAGAGCCTTTATAGGCACTGAAACGGGGCTATTTAAATGTAAAATAGTCTGTTGGAATAATTCCACTAACTCTTTGATGTTCCATCTCATGGCGAAGAGCCATACTTGTAGTCTCACCCATTCCTCTCAACAAGGATTTCTAGTGCATTAGTGTAATTGTACACATATATATATTTAAAAAAAAAAACGCTGGGACAGACATTTATTATGAAACCAACCGGATGAAATCATAAAATAATGTCTTCACTGCATGTTACCAATATTTGTAAAAACTTTCACCTTTTTCACATAATCGAAAGCATATCCTTCAGCAGTAAATAACAATACGAAGCTGCGCATCTGAACACCCCTCGGCTCCGGGTACATTCATAATGTATTCAATTTGAACCAAGATGTCAGGAACACCAAGCAGTCAAGTCACAAATATACAGATTATCAAAAATTTTGCAATTAGGAATGACCCCCCAAGGTTTCCGTCCAATCAGAGAAACCGGTTTGTCATTACATAAGTTTCTTGATGCATCAATGATGTATTCCAAATTTTACATAGAGCATTTAAACGGTATCAGAGATAGAGATCATTAATGATTTCGTATAAATTAAAGATGGCCGCTCATCCTTCCCGCCACTCAGAGGAACTGATGTGGTTATTAATTGAAAGTCTCTTGATACATTGATGCTGTATACCAAGTTTCATATAGAACACTAAAATGGTATCAGAGATATACATCATTAAGGATTTTGCATAAATTAAAGATGGCCACCAAGGTCTCCGCCCAATCAGAGAAACCAGAACTGTCATTTGTCGCAAGTCTCTTGATGCATCGATGATGTTAATAAAATTTTACATGGAGCACTTCAACGGTTGGCACTTGTGGGAAGTTGATGCTGGGTCGACATCGGGCCTTACAGACTAGCCTTTTGTGTTAAATGCCGTCATTTACATCTGACGACGATACAGCTCACCAATCTCCAATGTACGAGTTGTCACAGCGAAACAACTCACCAATTACCAGTATACGAGTTGTCAGAGCATTTCCATCATAGCTCTATAGATTTGTATCTAATACCGCTTATGCCGGTGCTAGGGGCCGTGTGGTCATACCATCCGTGTTGCCACATGAACAGGTACAATAAAAGCGTACCTGAGATACAACACATATCACGAATTGCTAGATTCTTGGTATGTGCTTTAGAATAGGTTAACCAGAGGACTATTCTGTGAAGTCATGTGACGCAGTCAGTATGTCGGCACCTCTTCCCACTTCCCTTATATGTGTTGTAATCAGAGAACGAGATCATTAATGATTTTGCATAAATTAAAGATGGCAGCCCATCCTTCTCTCCACTCGGAGGAACTGATGTGGTTATTCATTGCAAGTCTCTTGATACATCGATGCTGTATACCAAGTTTGGTATAGAACACTTAAATGATATCAGAGATATATATCAAAGTTTTTGCATAAATTAAAGATGGCCGCCAAGGTGTTCAGTCAATCAGGTCCCGATTTAAAGTATCTGTATGCATTGATGATGTATACCAACTTTCATATAAAACAATTGAATGGTAACAGATATGTATCATTATCGATTTTGCATAAATTAAAGATGGCCTCCAGGATTTCCAGCTAATCAGAAAAGCCGGTTTGGTAATTCATTTAAAGTTGCTTGATGTATCGATGATGTATACCAACTTTCGTATTGAACAGTTGAATGGTTTCCGAGATATGGATCATTATCCATTTTGCATAAAATTAAAGATGGCCGCGAAGGTTTCCACCCAATCCGGTCCCAATTCAATAGGCTTCTGGTCCTTGACTAGGTGAATAAGCATACCAAATTTGGAATTCTTCAGTGGAACCATTTTCCGTCTATCTCGCTCACGTACTGACGTACGAACAGACGGATGTACAAGACGACAATACCCCATGGCCAAAATTGGCCGAGAGGTAAAAATGAGCATTGAGATACAATGTAAAATCCTCATGGTTAGATGGACTGGAGCTATGCTGGGATGCATCCTCTCATGGCATCATATTGTTTCATGTACCTCCTCCCTAGTATATTTTAGTTCTATTTGGTTATCTCCCCGGTCACCTTACAGCTTCAAAACTGTGATATGCAGGGCTTTTTCTGTAGATCAGGGGGAAATGCTTGCAACATTCCATGAATATTTCAGAAGTAGAATGGAAAGAAACCATTTCTGAATACAGGGAAATTATTACGTAAATGATTTGACCACCACTGGATTTTAGAAACTTACTACAAAAAGATAATGCAGAGGGTCTTGAGGGGTAAGCTTAAATGGCAAAAATTCCAAACTGTAACTGAACACACATATTTCATGAAAATGTAAATGAACACAGGCAAAGTGAAATATCCCATTGTTTTCTACAATGAATTACACTTATACTGGTATTATTTAATACTAAATTACTGCCCAAACACGCTTTCTAATGAGAATGAGTTAGTACCACAAAATCACTCAACATGCGCCTCTCAAAATCTGTGGTTTAGCAGACGACATATTTTCAGCACGAAAGTAGTGCCACTGGAAAATGAACAAAAACACGCATAAAATTAGATAAATGGAAATTTAACTTAAACATATCAGACCTGCAACTATACGCGGACATTAAAAACACAGAAACCTGGACACTATAAAGAAGGAAGTTTCAGACCTCTTTCTTGTCATGTAAGGACTCTATCTTTTGCTGTGTTAGCAAGACACAGAGCTGGTGCTCAATTTTTTCTGACTACAAGACAGGACAATTAGTGCCTACGGGCCTACATCGCCCCGTGATTAAAAATCTCGAAATCATCATAGCCATCTGAAAATCTAATCATTTCATCAGTGAACATTCAGGAAGCTCTCACCAAAGTTTGGTCAGGCCCGACTTGATAGATCTGCAGATATTTAGCGGACAAGAACATTTTGATGGGCATAGTTAACAGTGCAAAAGCTGAGCCATCAATAAATAATAAAAAAAAAATAATTAAAAATCATGAAATCATCATAGCCATCTGAAAATCTAATCATTTCATCAGTCAACATTCAGGAAGCTCTCACCACAGTTTGGTCAAGCCCGACTTCATAGATCTGCAGATATTCAGCGGACAAGAACATGTTAATGGACGGACGGACGACTGGACGACCAGATGGTCCGAGGGGTAACAAATGGTAGAGAGGAAGGAGCAGCAGGGGGGGGGGGGGCAGCATACCAAATCTGTTCAGGCTGAGGGAAGAGCAGATAGCGTGAGGATTTCTAGGGTGTCGGGACTTTTTTTGTGGAATCTGTTCAGAGAGCAGATTTTTTGACAGAGATTATCAGGACAAAAAAACCACGACCGTTTCGTAGCTACGGGTTACGTGTAATCCAAACTGCAAATGTAGAGCCTCGGGACGGCCCACTACCCTTGCCGGCCCAGGCTCTACGCTGCAACTCCCATTAAACATACAGAATCGATGGAGATACCAGAGATACGATGAAGGGCACACACACATGCCAGTGGCTTAAACCGAGCTCCACAGAGCTCTGCGGTCGGTCTTGTCTGGGGGATCACTGTAAGATTCACCTTGCTCAGCTCCGAAGGGGCGGTGGCACAAAGCCCTGCCTCAGGTGCGGGGTAGGTGTTTTAAACCGCCTCTCACTGTGCCGAGGCTGCGGATATGTTAACGAAATGGTTAAGATCTGGCGGCAGAAGCAAAAGGTCTTTCAGGCCGAGTTTCGACGCCTGGCTAAGATAGACCCCCACATAAATTCCATTTAGAGAAATCTGTCAACACAAAGATACTCTAAAGATGAAGACAATCAAAGAGCTACGCGTATTAGCAAAGCAATATGGTTTGCCTTCCACGGGCAACAAAATCGGCCTCGTTAGGGCGATAGCCGAGGCCCGCGCCGCCGAGTTTCGGAAGAGAGTTCGTCGGGCGCTAGGAGCGGGGAGGCTTCCCGCCCTGCGAGATGATGCGGAAGACTTCCGTAAGAAAGGACAGCATGCTCGTGAGCTGCGGCACCTCGACGACGAGGTTACGACCTCGCTGTGAGCCAGATCCTATGCGCAGCGGGTGCGAAAGAAACCTAGCGAGCGGCTCTCGCACCTGCGTCGAATTACGGAAAGACTTACACGGCCACACCGTTGGGGAGAGTGGCCCAGGTCTCTAGCCCGTCGAATCATCCAGGAAGGTCCTGAAATTCTTGCAAAAATGCCAGGTTCCTCCCCTGGTGCGACTCCCGGCCGGCAAACCGAGGGTTCGCATAATTGATGACGCCAAAGGTGAATTCGAGGTCGACGGCGCCGCCGTAGTCTTCTCTACATGGTGGTACGTCGACCCTGGAGTCGATTATAAACATGATAGCATCGAAGAAGCCAAGACCAGACTTATGCCCCAGGACGCCACAATGACCGACGAGAGAGCGGCAAGGCTCCTCCGGGCCCTTCCCAGGGATGGATATATCATGAGGATAAAGTTCCTACGTAAGCTAGATGAGGTGGGGTGGGTCGTGGAAGACAAGATCGACCCAGTGACGACCGAGAGAAAGAAGGGACAAGATGTAGTCGAGGTCACCCGAATCACTGCGCCCGGTGTTCTGACCGTCATCGACAAGGTGAGCTACAACCATGCCTACCCTGTCACTGCAGTCGTTTACGGCCTCTATCTGCTTGTCAACTTCTCCATCGTCCAGGCTTTCGACCTGGTTCGGTGTAATGACCCTCCCCATGTACTCCTTGGCCTGTCCTCCGGCGGCCAACGCTGCTAGTCTTTCGCGTTTACTAGCACTAGTCGTCCCGGCGCCCCCTACGGAGCTTGAGCGAGACCCTGCGGCTCCGGCTGCCGCGCCGTCGTGGCAACTAGAGGTAGCCGCCTTGGCTGCACGACCGCCGGCCTCTTCTTCCAACAGCTCGTCAATAATCTCATCGCAATCCATGTTTGCTACGTGCGTGGCCCGTATCACTTGCGCGTACCGCTGGCAAATGTTAATACTATAATTACGTATCTCTTTATTTAGTATATTCGTAGATGATATACACAAAGGCTCCGAGAGTAAGAATCTGGCAAAGCAGTAGCACTTCCCACATTTACGGCCTAAACAACATCCATATATGCAGCCGGCTGGTCAGTTTTTAACAGGAGTTTTGCATGTTTTGTCTCTGCCAGCAGCGCCCTAGTTTTGAGTCGCTCATCTCTTGTTGGAATAACATCGTTCTCGCGGAGGCACTCTTCAAAAGAATCGTGGTCCTTACAGTGAAACAGGGCGCACCATCGCGTCTGCTCTCGTTGATCCTTCAAGACCGAGTTGTACTTCTGGGTCAGCACCCAAACGCTCTGCTCTGTGTGGCGGCCACTGAAGGCTAGCTCAGACAGCCTGTCTTTCTCTTTGGTTAGAGCCTTACTTGCGGCACAGTCATCAATGATGTACAAAGTGTGTTCTCCGGCAAATAGGTGATAGAATGCTCGCAGATAGTCGTGGAGACGCTCGCCGGGGTCGACTACGTAGATCTCTGGGTCAGCCCAGACCCAATGTCGGGCTAGGTAGGTGCTGTTGTAGCGAATCGTGGGACAAAGGATGACGATGTGCGCAAAGACACCACAGAAGTGGCCTTCGAGCAGATCAAGGGCGAAAACCGTCTTACCACACCCTGTCTGGCCACATATGATAGCGGAGTGGGGGTCTTTGGGAAGCAGCGGGGCTGCGCCATTAATTGAGCACTTCTTTGAGTGAGTGAGTGAGTGAATAGAATTTAACGTCGCTTTCAACATTATTTCAGCTATATCACGACGAAACAACTAAGCACCACCCAGCCCAGTTGTGTTCCTGCTACTTCAAAGAAGAAATCTCTAAAGCAGCATGGAACCAGACACCTATAAAACACTGAGGACAGCGCACAAGACACAGACAGGACGCTTACATGGTGCAATAAAGACAAGTGATATTACAGTGCTAGACATCACATTATCTAGTTCCGCACTTCTTTGAGTCGGCCATCCTCGATATTCATTTGTGCATCCATGACGATGTACAGATAAACGTTCAATGCGCCGGCCGGCTCTGCTTCCTTTGTGATCTGAATGGTGATGCCCTCGCTGGCATTCACCACTCTTCGGCCGCTCCCATGTAGTCCGTCATCGTCCGTGGCTCGCAGATCCAGCCATAGTGCATATTTTGTGGTCAGGAACTCCCCCAGGGAGACGTCTGCCAGATCCAGGTCGTTTGCGGCCATTGCAACCTCGGATTGACGTTTACTACCGGCTGCAAACTCTTTCTTGGTCTCATCCCACAGCTGGTGCGCTCTCAGTCCTTGACTGTACAGCTGATTCGGCACGCCCTCGATGCACACCTCTACCTTCGTGATGAGCGGATTATAGAAGTCCTCAGTGGCGCGAGCCCAGGGGTCAGGTTCTTCGAACAGCATAAGAATGCCCTTCATGCTGCGAGCGGGCACGTTCAGGTTGATGTTCCAGAGAGTGCCAGACTTGTTACGTGTCAGTTTGCGGTGGCGGAGCACCCTGTCTTAGAGGATGGCTAGGCGTCCTGCATACTGGGTTCGGATCAATCTAGCGAGATCATTCTGCATGACCATTTCGAACTCCAGGCAGACGTTTTCAATATTGTAACTGGCGGCTTCATCATCCTCTGCGGCGATCACGCGACTGTAGTCATTGAATGTCAGTTCGTACTCCAGACGATCACCAAGCCCACTTTGGTAGAAAGGCATGTGGCTATCCAGCAACTCGAAGTCAAGCGGGACAAAGAAGCGGTTGCCGTATGCCCGCGCTATGGCTTTATCTGTTTTCTTGTTTTCAGCATCCCCAGCACCAACCCGAACCTTTGTCGTGTTCTGGGTTCTGCCAGTATCTATACCCTGGTAGGCTGCATTATCGCGCTCTTTGGCTGTTTTCCACAGGTCGCGATAGCAGTAGTATACGTCAGAGTCATCAATGCTCATAACCTCATTGCCGCTGATTTTGATTGTCTTCTTTATGATTGCGCGGCCCAAATTCTGAACCACGGTTCGATTCACGTCGGGATGATTTCAGTTCGATGTTGAAGGCGAGTCGGGCGGTCCCCGGAACGATAACATCGTTCACTCCGAGATTGGGAAAGCGCACCAGTACTGTTGGTTCTGATCGATAGTGCTGGGGTTGTTTGTGATCACAACTGCCTGGCGAACCCCCTTGATCCCAAGTGGCTCGCGAAGTCTGCGGTGGGGATTAAGCTTGCGACCGTATCCTGAAGAAGCCATCTTATTGAAGTGATAAGCTGTGATAGTTCAATATGGCGGACTATTCAATATAGCGGACTATGATGTTGATACCGGCCGTCTCGACGAGACAGAAACGAGGGACGATGAAACGCACGATGTCGATTTGTCAACAGACAGAGTGGGTCCTTCGGACGTGCAAGCGCAGGAAGGTGAGCGCCCTCTCTCTCTTCAGCAAGAGTTAGTCCAGGCAACTGTCGATGACTACTACAACTACCAGGCAGAGGAGGGGCTTACTCCCAACCTAGGTAGGGATTACTCGAGGTTTGAAGTCACGACTGACGGGAAGCTGCGCCTTGTGGCTTTCCCCAACTTGGACTTAATTAACCTTCGTACAGGCCGACCTCTCTCCCTGTCCACAGTAGCTGGGAAGCGTGGCGGCATCAACACGATTCGGGATGAACTAGGGTTTATAGACTGGCGCCGTCGGGCATCGGAAAAGCTGCCCCCTCAGGCTGTGGTAGCTCTACAGACAGCGAGCGAAGAACTTGGTGGGGCTGCAGCGGCGGTCGAAAGAGTTGAACTCCAGGACCTCGATGGAAGATCCAAGGTAGCCACAGACGCTGTTCAGAAAATGGAAACGGCCTTCTCGGACGCGCAAATCGATGAAGTCCTCGGCGCCATGAGCGACCCGCCATTAAATCTCCGAGAGTTGCGTGGGCTTGACAAGGCCCTCCAGACCATTCGGGGTGAGCTCACCAACAACCTGGCCAAGCTGTCAGCATTGGATGACTGCATTGCTCTCGAGGAAGGAAAACTCAATGGAACTGACGCAGATGACGCAGACTCTCGAAGGCGCGTCACGGAGCGTGTTCAAGAACTAAAGGATGAGCGGGCCGCCCACCTTGAGGCTGCAACTGCCAGTCGGGAGGCTCTTCGCTCACAAATTAACCGAATCCGTGAGACGATAAACCGCGTCCTCAACGAAGATACTACCCTGGCTGAGCGACTTTGCACATTGTTCAGAGAGCAGGGGATAACCATTGTTAGCATCCTCACTGCGCTGGGCTTTATCGTGTCCACGCTAGTGCTTGCTTTGACGGGCGGGGGCACCCCGACCCCAACACCGACTCCTTCCAAGCCAGTCGTTCCGACGAGCGGGACTGTAAAAGAGTGGGTCAAGAAACACCTACACGCCCTCGGCCGAATCCTCGCAAAGCTTGCCAGAAAAGCCGCGGCGTCGCTGCCCGGCATAATTGGGAGCATTGTTTCCTGGCTTCTTAGCCTTATGTCGAAAACTGCTGGATGGCTTGCAGAGAATATGTGGTCCTTGGTTGTTGCGGCTGCGGAGCTGGTTTATGTGATGGCTCGCGACTGGCTAACGAAATAGCCAAATGGTCACCAGCCCAGCTACGATGACACCAACGATGATTGCGGTGTTTTCGTCGTCGTGTTGACTAGCTGGGACCGTGGAGGCAGCGACATCTCGCGAGGAGTGAACCGGCGCGGTGGGAACGGCATGATCCAGCGTCGCGGTCTTGCCACTCGCCGTGGGAACCACTCCTTTTTCTCCCGTATCTCCTGTGTTTGGAGTAGCGACTGCTGCGTTAACGTCCGCGTTCTCGCCAAGTTTTTGATTTTCTGTTGCAACTACGATCTCATTGCTGTAACCGGCGATATGGCCTATGCGGAGCAGCATGTCACTGGGCACCATGTACAGACCGATTCCGAACACATAGTTAACTTTGGAGCCTGCATACTGCAGGGCGTCTTGGTAGCGTTTTATCGCTGATGAGAGGTCAACTGGAGAGGAGACCGCATCCTCGATGTTGGCGAGAAACTGCTTCTGCGCGTCAAATGCTGTGCCCTCTCCTGAGATCCGTGTGCGCGTCTGAGCCTGGGCGCCGAGGATGGCCCATACATACGTTCGAATGGAATCATTAACACGCGCGACGCCTGCATGTGTGAAGCCCTGCGATCTGTCCCGCATGAACGTTGTCCACGCCTTGTCAGCCTCCGATCCCTGCGCAATGTAGTCAATGTGAAAGTGGTTTTTCCGGAAAGTAAACGAATGCCAGGTTGGGTCGTACGGTTTTGGAAGTCGCATGTAGCCTGCGTGTGTGGCATAGAAGTAAATCGTTCCTATGCCATTGTGTTCGCTCTGCTGCTGTCTCCAATCGGCATGCGGCGACACCCCAAACTCTGCACAGATGCGCTCATATGCTCTGCGGTCAAATGGATTGTTAAATGCCGCCCAGGCGTCGTCTTGAGCGAGCGGGGCCTGGATCTCTTTTAGGATCCGCCTGATCTGAAAATAGACATGAAAGGTGTAGAGGGCCCGGGTGTGGCTAGCAGTTCGTGCGCCAGCGGCTAGGTGGTCGATCACAGACACGCCGCAGCCGGTCGTGGCGCACCACACGGCGAAATTTAGCTGATTCTGCCAAAACTGCAAGGGATTAGAGCGCCATGCCTGAACAAGCTGGTCGCTTTTCACTTTAGGCAGGCAGTATTTCACAAATACATCAGGAAACTGGGCCGCAAAGCCACAACTTGCTGTGTTCACCAGGATGTCTTGGTGAGTGAATGTCGTCCCAGTAACACTCGTTCCAGCGGTGTACACCCCGCCCGCTTGGTAGGTGGCCTTTGCATTGAAGCTAAACGCGTGTCTATCCATGCACAATCCTTGCTGGTTTAGCACTTCCTGTGGCCGGCTATGTATGTAATTACAAGCGTCTAGTCCGTCATTCATAATCCAGCCGTCGTCCATTAGAGAATATCCGCGTCCATAATCCAAAGACCTATTCCATTTCCATATAACGGTATTAGCACCAAATTCAAAAAGACAAAAGTATACATAAACATAGGCTTGTTTCCTGCAAGAGAGAAGCGGTCAACAATTTTCAATGATGCCGGCAAGACATCATGATGTTCCAAAATATCAAATCCGTATCGCTGATCAGTATTCTTAATCCATAATATTCGTTATAGAGTCGTCATCTAAAAATGATGTACCTCAGTCATGCTTTGATTGTGACTGTTCATATGAGTACCATGAGGATCTTCAAGTACATGGGCTCATACGGCCCCTAGCCCCGGGTTAAGCGGAATTAGACACATGTTACGAAACGTAGCCCCATAGATCTTGCACGCTACGTTCGTATTTTGCTATCAGCATGCGATATGTATCGCCAAATTTGAGAAACTTTGAGTGGAGGCGCTTGGTGGAATAGCCCTGTTTTATAAGCTTCTGCAACAATGTTTTGTGACGTTGATTAAAATCATCACATTTAACACAGGATCTAGCAAATGCTACTAAGCGAGATATGTATACGCCATATGCAGGTCCCACTGGAATATTGCTATCCAGAAAGGGATAGTTTACGATGTCGAAATTGTAATCATCTCTTTTGTCATAAAGTCGACGAGAGAGAATGCCCGCTTCATTTTTACAGAGATAGAGGTCTAAATAAGATGTGCCTGTGGGGCTATCTGTAGTTTCCTTCAAATCCAGTGAAGGTGGATATATATCCTTCACTGCGTCATTTATATAGCGATTATCCACAGCGAGAAGATCGTCTATATAGCGTTTGGTGAATGAGAAGGAACGGGCTTTGAATGGATCGGTTTTGAAAGCGCCTGCATATAGTCATATTCATAAGAGAACAGATACAGGTCAGCCAACAGGGGTGCACAATTAGTACCATTGGAATACCTATATGCTGCTGATATATTGTGTTGCCAAATTTCACATAGATATTTTTAATGAGAAATTCAAGCAACTCTATAAACAAAGAAACATCCCATGAATGATATCTCTTGTATGTAGTCGAGCTAAAGAATGCTTTTTGGCTTCCGACATTAATATATCTACGATCAGTTTTCTTGAACACATATACTATTAATGAACTTAGACGGTCAATAAGGTCCTGATGAGGGATTGTAGTATAGAGAGTCGAGAACTCCCATGTGGATACATGTCTGTACAGTGTATTATACGACCTTTAGCATCAGAGGTTCTTTAAGCATAAGCAGACATTTTTGAAGGTTTTTCAATATCACATACATTCAAGCACTCCAGGGATTCTTGAAAATAGTGGCGCAATACCGCTTTCCCAAAAATGGCACTACCCCTCCTGAAGGGCCCTCGTCAATAAGGGTTGAAGCTTTGGTGAATTGCAGCTTAGAACCAGCTATGAATCTAGCTTTAATGATTTATGCATTTTGGGAGTCCAGTATATTTTTGGTATGTCGCTATGATTGGTTGGAAGACAAATACCTCTTTCCTTGAGAAACTTTTTGTGATTGTTAACTGTTACGCTGCGGCGGGCCCGGCATTGTGGCCGCAGTGTAGACTGCGGCGGGCCCGGGAGCGTGGCCCTGAACTTGTCGGTCTTCGCGTACCATTGTCTAAAATCGCTATTTTCAAATTTACCATGCATGAAACCTAATACAAACCATACATATATTGTTAGCTAAGTCTGTCTTGATTTCCTGGATGTAAGCTTCATATTCTGTCTCGGAATAACGAAGTCGGGAGGAAGAAATAAAAATAAAAAATAATTAAAAATACCGCGATTTTCCATAAAACATTGTCAAGAAACCGCTCAGAAAATATAAAATACTTACAGAAAACCCTTACAAAATATATCATTTTATATTTCCATAGTGCGGATTACCATGAAATCATCGCAACGAAGTTTATTTTTACATTTCTGTCGACCTGAACGTCACGTAATTCTTGGCGATTACAGAAAAATGGCGTCTTCTCTAGATCGGCTTGACCCAGTTAAAAGTCTCTGGCCAATGATCGCTTCGATGTTAGGTCACACGACCACGCTTATCCAATCAAGGAACCGATATCTCGGTCGTCTGGTAGCGTTACCAAGAGAAACGGGGAAAGACCTCTTGCCTATTTTCGATGTTATCGTCTGTTTGATTGGCCATCGGACGAATTCAAGGCTCTAATCAGAAACTATAAGGAATTCCCTTTCCAATGAGACGTCAAACGCTACAAATGGCGGACGAAAAGTTGGAAAAGACCCGGGAGAAAGGCAGCTGAAAAACCAAGATTTTCCGCTGTAATTCTTCATAATTCGCCATTTCCGACCGCAATTATACCAAAATACTGCAGTCTCTTCCAATAAATTTTATTTACGCTGACAATTTTATATATTTCGGCATAAAATGAAATCAAATAAACGTTGACCGAACCATTATGGACCAGCTGCTACGTGAGGCAAATCTTGGCACACATCTATGAATGATATTTTCGCTCATAAAACCCGGGTGTAATCGTGTAATACATCGTAAAAATGGGAACTTTTGCAGTGCACCATAAAGAAGAAGTCAGCAGCGTAACAGTTAAATAAATCTTCCAGAGTAAATGCAGTTTGGGAGTAAGTAGACGTATTTGATGAAGATATGTCTACACTCAATTCTTTAACCAGCACCTGGTAATAGTAATATTTACATATGAATATTATATTATTCGGAGCTTTGTCTGCTGGGACTATTACGAATTTACTCTGGAGATTTGCTAGAACTTCTTGCGAATTGAGGTTTCTCAGTACTTGTTTTGCTAGGGGAAGAGAACTTCTGTCAATATGGCGGATTGTTTTAACGACCTTGCTCTTGGTGAGGTCCAGCCAATCAGCGAGTACTGTAGGTTCAACTTTTTCTCGCTTAGACCAATCAATAACGTACTGTTCTAATGCAGACAGGACTATCTTCTGGTCCGCCTTCAGATTTATTCTTCTTGGCTCTCTATATTTAGGTCCTTTCATCAGGAGTAATTTCAGATCCTTACCACTCACCACATCAAGGTCACCAGTCACAATATGTTTGCATGGTGTATAGATAAAGTTCGACGATTCACAATCACAACTATAGCCTTCTGACGTGTATAAGTTCCAGTCAAACTCCTGGACAGCATTGGAGTAATTGAATATTTTGGTGGCTATAGATTTAGTGTACTTATATGAAATGCAAGGAGGTTCTGTGAACTTAAAATAGTTTGGTACAGCGTTGCGTACCTCAGGATCATTCAGGATTCGAGGTAAATTAATGATGTCCAGTCCTTTATCTAAGTAGTTGAGTTCAAGAAAAGCCGATCTTGAGATGTTTCGATTATGTTCACTGGACGATACAACCGAAAATACGCTATATCTTGACATACTTTACTGATTTTTGATGGTATTATATTTCCTGAAGACGCAGATTGCTGTATATCT
Organism: Hanleya hanleyi; assembly: GCA_036873755.1. Lineage (NCBI taxonomy): Eukaryota > Metazoa > Mollusca > Polyplacophora > Lepidopleurida > Hanleyidae > Hanleya > Hanleya hanleyi. Next base: position 29,191 of record JAVTVY010025447.1, read on the forward strand.
CTGGCTTTCATAACCTGAAGATACAAGGAGGTACTTTCTCCTTGGTATTATCCCATAAGCTTGAAAATGTATTACGTTGCTTTCTTCTTGACATTTTCGCATAACCTGAAGGCATAAGCATTACATTCCCCCTGACATTATCCCATAGCTTGATGACAGGCGAACGTGCTTTCGTGCAACGTAGTTTTACCACTGGTGTGACCTGAAAACATGGAACGACGTTTTCTTTGCGACGTTATCCCACAGCCTGAACACGTACAGGTAGGACAGTGCCGTTCTTCTGGATATGTTCTCATTAACTGAATGTTTTCTACGTGATCATATGCCTAACCCATGATATAGTGTTTTCTTCTTCACGATGAAGATGGGGTTCAAATCTATATTGCCATTTATGGGAAACATGTTTTGTTTGTTTCAGGGCGATGAGGTTATCAAAAGCGGACCTTTCGACTGTTGTACTTCATGTAACAAACCAAAAAGTAAGTATGCCTGCATACACAATATCTTAGACCGCACTGCGGTTGCCTGATGATTAGTGCGTCGGCCTCTTAAGCGGTAGGTACTGGGTTCAATCCCATGCCGGGTCATACCAAAGACTCGGAAAATGGAACTTGTTGCTTCCTGGCTTACGCTCAGCATTAAGAGTATAGAACAAGGACTGGTTCGCTCGATGTCAGTATTATGTGACTGAGTGGGGTGTCATGTCTGACTACGGCATGGTATTTCAGTGGGACAGCACTATAAAAATGGCAGCATTAGATCTGCTCTGTTACAAGTAGGTACCCCCTCCCCGTCGTGATATAGCTGGAAAAATGTTGAAAGCGACGTTAAACCCTATTCACGCACTCACTCCCTCACTCACAATATCTTATCACACTACCATTTCTGTTTATCCAGTTACCCCCAGACATATTCATGATTAAAAAGCAACAAAGCGCCCTTTGTAGGTTTCAGTCAATCCGACTTCTCTCCTCCTGACAGCGTAGTGGTGTGTTGGGCTTATTTCAACATCAGAACCGAACAACCTGCGCATAAGTCAGTCGGACTATTCAGACCACAATCTCATAGCGGCCTTTAAAGGCTGGTTCAAATAGATTGATCAGATCTCAACAGCGTAGCGACTTTAAATGTCTCCTGGTAATAGGCCAATAGCATGGCGACTATTGGGTGCTTCTCGTCAAGCCCAATATCATGCCGAATTTTAAGTGCTCCTGGTCATACCTCAATAACATGGTGACTTATGAGGGCTCCTGGTCATAGCCTAATATCGAAGCGGTCTTTGAGGGCGATTTTGGACTGCTCCTAGTAAAAGCCCAATAGCAGGCAACATAGGGTCCCCGGTGAGACCCCAAGAGCTGAGTTATATTCCAGCGATCCCGGTCGGGCCCCAGTAACATGGCGACCGTTAAAGACTCCTGGTTATAGCTCAGTAGCATAGGGACGTTTGATAGCCGCTGGTCAGACTCCAATCACACAGTGGCTTTTGAGAGCTCCTAGTCATATAGCATAGCGACTTTTGAGTGCTCCTGGTCATACATCAATAGCATAGCGACTGTTGAGGGTTCCTGGTCGGATCCCAATAGAGTAGCGAGTTTTGGGGACTCCTGGGCATACCCCAATAGTATAGCGACGTGTGAGGGATCAGAGTCCGACTCTAATAGCATAACGACATTTGAGGGTTCCTGGTCACATCCCTACGCAATTGTGACCGTTAGGTGTTCCTGGTCATAGCCCAGCAGCATTGCGACTTCGGGGTTTCTGGTCAAACCCGACTGCCGTAGCGACTTTTGAGGACTCCTGGGCATACACCGATACAGGCCTTCAAGTGCCTCCTATATTTCCTATATTTTCCTATATTTTTGAGTCATTCTTATATTTTCTTATATTTTACTCAAAACCTCCTATATTTCCTATATTTTGACTTTTTCTCGTGAAAACTTCCATCAATGCTCTGTAACGACTCAAACTGACACAAATTTTTTTTTCGCCTATCTTCGCTCGGCAAATATGAAACCATTTTAATCTCTATGCTGAATCAAACAACAGAACAGGTCACCTGAAAGACCACCACTATAACCGCATTGAGTGAAAGTAATTTGATTAAACACTATAAAACTACCAAGTTTGGAACATACAATGCAGTACATACCTGTCTTACACTCCTTTATTTCCTATATTTTATTCGGAAAATTCCTGTATTTCTCGTATATTTTTTGCAAATTTCCTCCTGTATTTTCTCTATATTTTCACTGTGAGCCACTTGCAGGCCTACCAATAGCATTACGACTTTTGAGAGCTTCTGCCCATAACTCTATGCCATAGCGACTTTGGGATACTTCTGGGCGTACCCCAATAGCTTAGCGACCACTAAAGTCTATTGATCATATCTCAGGGCGACATGTGAGAGCTCCTCGTCAGAACTCAATAATATAGCGAATGAGTGAGTGAGTGAGTGAGTGATTAGGATGTTAATGTTGCTTTCAAACAAGTTTCCAATGATATCACGACGAGCCAGTCATATTATCTCGAGGTCTGACCAAACAGTAATTGATCTATCCTCTTCCTGCTAGGCGCCAAACGAAAACGATAACGAAAGTTTCATTTATTAATGTTCGGTATGACTGGGCCCGGGATCGAACCTGGGACCTGCTGCTTGTCGAGCGCTGTGCCACCAGGCCACCTTAATGTGGTCCCAGTAGCATAGGTACATGGGTCGGTCCCTGATCACAGCCCAATAACATAGCGACTTTTGAAGCCTCTGGGTTAAATCTCAATAGCATAGCGACTTTTGGGGACTCCTGAGCATACCCAGTTAGCATAGCGACCTTTCAGGGTTTTTTGGCATACACAGATAGCATTGCGACTATTGAGGGCTCTTGAGCATACCCCTTTAGCATAGCTTTTGGTCAGACTCCAGTATCATAGCGATATTTGAAGAATTCTTGTCTTACCCCTTAACGGTGACCGTCATAGTCAAATAACACTGCTTCTATTGAGGACACCGCGATATCGTAGTGACTTCTGAGGGCTGTTAAGCATACACCCAACTTCTGAGGGCTCCTGGTCATATCCCAATGACGTAGCGACTTCACCCTTTATCATATTCCAATAACAATATCGCGACAGGTGAGAGTTCCTCGTCAGACCCCAATAGAATCTTCATTTCAGGGATCATGGCCAGACCTGAATAGCATATCGAATGAGCGAATAGGATTTTAAAGGCGCTTTCAACATTTTTTCACAGTCATGTCACAGCGACGCAGTTACATTATCCGGACATTGGGCCAACCAGACCTTGATCTATCTTCTCTCTGCTGAGCGCTAAGCGATCGAATATGGGACCATATAAGAGTTCCTTGTCAGAACCGTACAGTATAGCGGCCTTCAAGGGCCGCAATGATCATTGTGATATCATATTGATATGTTTGTGAGCCTAAGTTTAGTTTTGATTGAATGTGGTATTGTCTCAATATGATTGAATATGTTATGTAGTCGACAAATAGCCTGATTGCTAATATTTACGTTCTTGTAACACCAGAGTCAAAATTAAGATTATTATACCAATTTATCAGAAAGCACAAATCGATGTGTAAAATTGGACTTGCAACTGTGCATGATCAATCATTTCTTACTTTTTGTGCACATCAGTTTTGCGTATGTATACTTACAAATGGAAATGCGTTGAATAATGTACCCTAATAGGACAGACCCGAGATCGAACTCTTTAGCTACATAAGGCCTGAAACGACGCCATTGCCCATGTGGCATCATGCCGAGGTTAGGTAACGATCTCTTTCTTTACATTGGCAATGCCTTATTATTTTATTCAAGGACTTTCACAGGCGACGCCTTCTTCTTGCAAATGCCTATTTAACTACGAGACAATAACATGTTCAAAGTTGTTTGAAGTTTCAGTATTTTGAAAGCAACTATGATACCTATTTTTCGATATTTTCGGTGTCTAAACTTGGCCTGACGTCACGTGCGCAATGACGTCGTTTCTCGCCTTTCATGGCTAGAGAGTTCGATCTCGTTACTCTCTGCTGAACGCGACGTTAAACCTTAATTTTCTATGTCTCTCTTTCGTTACTCTTTTGTGTTTTACACAGGCGAGTGTCAGATTCACTCCGCAACAGAGCGACTGACAGAACCGGAGACGGGATGTTACTCGGTTGATTTGGTAGACTACAAGTATTGTGATGGCGTGTGCGGAAACTCAACAGATGTTCCCCGTCTCTCACCCAGTCGCCTTAACCATCAGGGGACGAGTAGCTGTAAGTGTTGTACGGCCAAGGCCGTCGGAGAGATGCCGATAACCGTCCAGTGTCTCGATGAGATCGGAACCAGGGAATACTACATGCCCGTTATATCGCAGTGCCTATGTATCGAGTGTGTCGACATTAAAGGTTCGTACTCTGGGGGTATTGAACTTCTTTTTTCAACAGAAACTGATAAAATATATGAACGGTTCAGTATGGAAACAGAACGGTTCTTTGTGTTGGGGAAAGACAGATAGCATAGCATAGCATGACATCTGGACTGGTTTCAGGCTCTGGTCATGAATTTCCTATAAATCTCCATATCTGACGCACCGGAAGCGTCCAATACGCATGACTCAAAACCTAACCGCTAATGCGAACGCATAAACCGTCGATCGGCAAATTATACACCACGCATCCCAAATTTGTGTCGAATATACTGACAATCATGTATTACAAGCGTCTAGTCCGTCATCCATAATTCAGCCGTCGTCCATTAGAGAACATCCACGTTCATAATCCAAAGACCTATTCCATATTCCATATAACAGTATTAGCACCAAATTCAAAAAGACAATGATAGCCATGAAAGCCCATGAAAATATTAAATCACAAATTATAAGTTTTAACATCGAACGTGTTGCATATTTAAGTTAAGTAGTCCCATTGAAGTCACTGCGTGTTTTCAGATATTGTTGTCACAGTTTGACTAGTCACATGATCTATTCAGAAGTCACATGACCTCGTAATATTCCAATATGGAGTCCATGTTCTTCGAGGGATATCTGCCACCGGAGATACCGAGAAGTTGCTAACCGTTGCCTGTGACGCTGCTGCTTTATTATTCAGCAAAACATATACATGTGTACCTAAGAAGAATTACAAGGAAGGAAATCATAGTACCAGTGCCTCTTCCAGTAAACTAATCTGATTGGTCAGTCTGGGAGAAGATTTTCTCTAGTCAAAAAGCAAATTATAAATATACATGTATATATCATCAAGTAATAGTTACTGTGTCGGGCGTTAGCGAGAAAAAAAGAAAATCTCCTTTGGGTGAAGAATTGCAATAGACGCTCAGTGCGCGAAAGTAAGTTTTGATCTCAGGTGCCTTTCATATGTCAATTTGCACTTGAAGAGGGCCACTGTTTGGACGAAATAGCTCAAATCTGTCCGTGGATATTAGAATAAAAGATTCAGCTCTAGATGTGTTTTCAAGCACACTGTATTCGGACATGGCTTGAGCGGCGACAAACAGACACTACACACGACAATTTTCATACAAAGCTATGGCCATTCGTTTGTATCTTTGCCGTACGTCATCCATCTTGCCCGTGGAAGCGCCTTCTGTCATTCTCCGAGCAGGGCTATTTTGATAGATATCGGCGCGGAGAACAGCTTAAAAGTGACGAGATTACTGGCGATATAACGAGAAGTATGTTTGGTCCTAATTCGCCGCAGACTAGTCTAAGCATGTTTTTGCGAAATGAACTTCTGATTAATCATCAAAAATTAGTTCACCTGGTTTGCAGCCAAGAGTAGGGGGTTCAAAATTTAAATTCCGTATTTAAATTGTCGACGTCGCACATATCTATAGCAGAGTGATATCGACTATCTTCATCATGATCATGCTTAATAAAGACGACTGTGCCGATAACTGTACGGTCGTGTAAATGTACGTTGGTTCAGGACTACATAAATAAGTGACAAGCAGTGATATAAGTGGACATTGACCCACATTTACCCACCAATTTGCTCTTTGTGCAGGTGACGTGGAGGACACGTGACCGGAAGCAACCTTTGACCCCTGCGCATGCGCACAATACCGCATAATAATGGGGCACAGGGGTCAAAGGTCACTTCCGGGCACGCGACCCTCACAAAGAGCAAATTGGTGTGTCAATAAGGCTCAATTACAACACATATACGGGAAGTGGGAAGAGGTGCCGACATACTGACGGTGTCACATGACTTTAAGGTATAGTCTTCTGGTTAACCTATTCTAAAGCACATACCAAGAATCTTAACGATTCGTGATTTGGGTTGTATCTCAGACACGCTTTTATTGTCTTCTTTCACGTGCGCGGAACCGTTAATACGGTGTCAAATGCCCTGAGATCATATTCGGTCACGTGACATTCGAGGTCAAGGGGTATCAATTGGCTCTCAAAGGTCAAGGGGTATCAATTTGCTCTCAAATGCCTAGGGGTATCAGTTTGCTCTCAAAGGTCAAGGGGTATCAATTTGCTCTCAAATGTCAAGGTGTATCAATTTGCTCTCAACGGTCAAGGGGTATCAGTTTACTCTCAAAGTTCAAGAAGTATCAATTTGCTCTCAAAGGTCAAGGGGTATCAGTTTGCTCTCAAAGATCATGCGCACAATAACGGATACAAATGGTGCGCAGGGGTCAAAGGTCACTTCCGGTACGAATCGGGGAGATAACGGGGCAAAAAAAATCCACCTAGGACCAGGAGGATTCCCCTTCTCTTGCTGTATGGCCATATCTCATCCAGTACATCATATCCGCGCTGGGGGAGCCGCATTGTGTATGTTCACAATTATCGTAGGCTCTTGTCCAATCAGAAGCCGTCGTTTGAGAAAGGTCGATCTTCGGCCGTGTGCGACTTTAGGATACGCTTGCTTTTATGGACAGTAACGCCCGCCAACGCCTAGTTTAACGGTTTACCGCCCTGGTGAATCAGCCGTGAAGCTCTGATTTTCTAGATATTCCATGGAATTGTCACTAATTCATCGAAATGCGGTGAAGCCCGTCAACGCCCGTCTCAACGCCTTAACCCCCTATCTGAACATCTTAACGCCCTAGCATAACGCCTTGACGCCATGATGTAGACAGGTGAGAGAACAACAACAACAACAAGGATGACAGGTCAATCATTTTATTATCACCTCCAGTATCATACCCACGCTGGGGGAGCCGCGTTGGGTGTGTTTACAATTCAAGTAGACTCTTGTTCGATCAAAAGTCCCCATTTGGGGCTGCATCTGTCATATTCATTCTTGCCCGTTAGATGTATTCTCGGCTGCTCTTATCCAATCAGAAACCGCCTTTTCAGTAAGTTCAATGTTCGGTCATGTTCGCTCTGATCCGTATGTTCTAATCCTCGTCTGGCAGGCCAGGATATTGTTCAGGCAGCATGTTCTGAAACGTGGGGTGCCCTTTCATTTTAAGCAGTAGCAGGGTATACTGTTCATAGATCGCCATGGCTGTTTTCCTGATGCTAGGACGCATTTGGATGTTCGCCTGTTGTAAGTTATCCTGTCCGGCGTCCCCGATCGCTGCAGCGTGAGTATTAAAAGCTGCTGTCACAATACGATCACAAAAGGTAGGTTCTTCTTCACTTCCCTGGGATGTAGGCTGGCTATCTGAGATCAAACTCTCCGTATCAGTAAATAGACTCTCAGCAGTCTCTGTTCTGGTATCAGTCGGTGGACTCTCACCAGTCTCTGTATCAACATCCGCCTCAGTGGGCCCCTCGGAGTCTGAATGAAAAGTCTTCTGGTGTCGCATCATATCGTAACGTCTGTTGAACGTGCGTTCGCACTCAGAGCATGTATAACCCATGTTGACGGTTGAACGTCGGCTGTGCACGTCTTTTGGGATACACTTGCTTTTATAGACAGTAACGCCCGGCTTAACGCGCCAACGCCCTGGTGAAATAGCTCAGAAGATATGATTTTCTAGATTCCATGGAAATGACACTAACTCAGCGAAATACGGTGACGCCTATCAACGTCTGTCGTTACGCCTTAACGCCCGTCTCAACACCTTAACGTCCTATCCCAACGCCCTATGCATTGTCGATCATCCATGGACCTCTATGTTGGAGGTTGAAGAAGATAATTCCCCGTCTCCAGCTGCGTCTCCATAAAGGTTTGAAATGCCTCATGCAGGGTCAGCAGATTCTGGGCACGGGTAGTTGTGTTGTATCCTCTTTGGGTACTATATGTTTCTTATGTAGCAGAAGACATACCCGTGTCACCCATTGGATGTCATCTATGAGCGTGATAAGATGACAACGCATGCGTTGGTACTGAGAGGCCTCGGTGGTCCCACCTTGAGCTGTATCAATAATAGCACCGACAATGGCTTGACGTAACGCTGCGGCTAGAATATCCTCGTTGCCGGGTTCAAACAAGGTGGACTCTATAGTGCTCATGATGAAATGAGGAAGATGGAACCGTGTGGGCTAATTATAGTGGGACGCCTTTGGTCTTAATGATGCGTTCGAATAAATGTTTCTTTTGTGCTATTGCTCGGACATACGCTGCTTTCCAGTTCATGCCCGAGGTCGACTCCTTCGATTTCCATATGGACCGGGTCATTATCCAGCAGTTTTATATGAGTCACGAGGTCGGCATACTGCTGACGTAAACCTCGTCGTAGTCTGGGTGTCAATGTGTTAAGAGCTAAAAATGCGGCTTCCTCTGTCGAATACCCTTCGTGATGAAACTTGTTTTCTGTGGCCTCCAACGTCTCTTCCATCTCGGCGTCCATACTTTCTCTGAACAAATCCTTCCATACAACACATATAAGGGAAGTGGGAAGAGGTGCCGACATACTGACTGCGTCACATGACTTCACAGAATAGTCCTCGAGTTCACGTTGCGCTCGTTCTCTTGTACGGCTTTGGGTTGGTCTTTCACGGTTGGGTGATATTCCGGGACTGATGGTAAGAAGGGGACCCGCTGTATGGGGGCGGGTTGCTGCTGCTGGACGGGTGCTGCAGGTGTGGACTCGGTGGATGGTATAGGGGTATATGACCTTCTTCGGGGGTATGAGCTTTTAAGTCGACGAACAGGTAGCCGTACGGACGACTTGTCGCGCCTTGAAACGCCTGAAATAGTCGATGTTCTGAGGATAAATTCGACTACCAAACACACGGATTTGTGCTCTGTCGATGGGATTTGAGAACAACACAAAGTATTGGCAGTTCAAGATAATATCTCTGGATGCCTTCCTTTGAGGAAAGAGATTCTGGGTCATATAGATGACGGACAGATTCCGATGATGGGATCCTTTGGTAAACAAGTCGGCAACGTGTGAATTGTCCTTTGCCGCACTCATCAGGTCATCTAGCACTACCACGTGGGTCTGCTCGGGCTCGAAGAAATACGCTTGATCGATATCGTGAGGAATCCCTGGGACGAAGCTCACATTCTGTAACCTTATAGTTTGGTGGACGGGCTGCCGCTGGCTATAACACCATGCAACGCGTGTCGGAGCTGGGGTTGCCACACCTTCCTTTAAGAAATTCATCACCCAGGACGTCTTTCCACATGCCGTATGGCCGCGCACCGTCATTGTATAGGGATGCTCTAAGTACTTGGTGGACCTATAGCGGGACTCGGTGGTGTCTCTTGGTTGTGTTTGCATATATATTGGTCGACTAATCAACATGTCGTGTACGTCCTGTCAGAGAACCTTCTCTCGTCGCGGTAGTATGCTCAGACACATTCAACGCAAACACAACCAAGAGACACCACCGAGTCCCGTTATAGGTCCACAAAGTGGAGTAGTGCATCCCTATACGATGACGGTGAGCGGCCCTACGGCATGTAGAAAGACGTACTGGGTGATGAAGTCCTTAGAGGAAGGTGTGGCAACCCCATCTCCGACACGCGTTGTATGGTGTTATAGCCAGTGGCAGCCCGTCTACGAAACTACAAGGTTACAGAATGTGAGCTTCGTCTCAGGGATTCCTCACGATATCAATCAAGCGTATTTCTTCGACCCCGAGCAGACCAACGTGGTAGTGCTAGATGATCTGATGAGTGCGGCCAAGGACGATTCACACGTTGCCGACTTGTTTACCAAAGGATCCCATCATCGGAATCTGTCCGTCAACTATTTGACCCATAATCTCTTTCCTCAAGTGAAGGCGTCCAGAGATATTGCCTTGAACTGCCAACACTTTGTGTTGTTCTCAAATCCCATCGATAGAACACAAATCCGTGTGTTTGGTAGTCGAATTTATCCTCAGAACATCGACCATTTCATGCAGGCGTTTTAAGACGCGACAAGTCGTCCGTACGGCTACCTGTTCGTAGACTTAAAAGCTCATACCCCCGAAGGTCGCTGGTTGACGACCCATCTGTTACCCGGCCAGGGGTCACCACAACGTCATATACCCCTATACCATCCTACGACTCCACACCTGGCAGCACCCGTCCAGCAGCAGCAACCCGCTCCCATACAGCGGGTCCCCTTCATACCATCAATCTCAGAATATCACCCAACCGTGAATTACCGACCCAAACCCGTCCAAGGGAATGAACACAACGTGAACTCGAGGCTATGCAAGGATTTGTTCAAAGAAAGTATGGACGCCGAGATGGGCGAGAAGTTGGAGGCCACAGAAAACCAGTTTCACCACAAAGGTTATTCGAAAGAAGAAGCCCCAATTTTAGCTCATAACACGTTGGCACCCAGACTACGATGGGCTTTACGTCAGCAGTATGCCGACCGCGTGACCCATATAAAATTGCTGGACAAGGGCCCGGTTCATATGGAAATCGAAAGCAGCGTCGATGTTGAAAACCTCGGGCATGAAATGGAAAGCGGCGAATGTAAGAGCAATAGCATAAAGAAACATTTGTTCGAACGCATCATTAAGACCAAAAATGTCCCACTATAAATAGCTCACACGGCTCTATCTTCCTCATTTCACCATGAGCACTAAAGAGTCCACCTTGTTTGAACCCGACAACGAGGATATTCTAGCCGAAGCGTTACGTCAAGCCAATGTCGATGCTATTATTGATACAGCTCAAGGTGGGACCCCCGAGGCCTCTCAATACCAACGCATGCGTTGTCATCTTATCACGCTCATAGATGGCATCCAATGGGTGACACGGCTATGTCTTCTGCTACATAAGAAACAGATAGTATCCAAAGAGGATACCAACACAACTACCCATGCCCAGAATCTGCTGACCCTGCATTAGGCATTTCAAACCTTTATGGAGACGCAGCTGGAGACGGGAAATTATCTTCTTCAACCTCCAACATAATGATGTCCGCCCATGGATGATCGACAATGCATAAGGCGTTGGGATAGGACGTTAAGCTGTTGAGACGGGCGTTAAGGCGTAAAGACAGGCGTTGATGGGCGTCACCGCATTTCGATTAAAGAGTGTCAATTTCATGGAATATCTAGAAAATCATATCTTCTAAGCTATTCTAAGCCGGGCATTGCCGGGCGTTACTGTCTATAAAAGCAAGTGTATCCCAAAAGACGTGCACAGTCGATGTTCAACCGTCAACATGGGTTATACATGCTCTGAGTGCGAACGCACGTTCACCAGACGTTACGATATGATGCGACACAGAAGACTTTCCATCCAGACTCCGAGAAGCCCACCGAGACGGATGCTGATTCAGAGACTGATACCGAAACAGAGAGTGCTGAGAGTCTATCTACTGATACGGAGAGCTTGATCTCAGAGAGTCAGCCTACATCTCAGGGAAGTGAGGAAGAACCTACCTTTTCGGATCGTATTGTGACAGCAGCTATTAATACTCACGCTGCAGCGATCGAGAACGCCGGACAGGATAACTTACAACAGGCGTACATCCAAATGCGTCCCAGCATCAGGAAAACAGCCATGGCGATCTATGAACAGTATACCCTGCTACCGCTTAAAATGAAAGGCGACCGCACGCACAGGTCCATCATGAAGACCAAGCGTCACTTGGAAGAGGATATGGAGCTACCACCCACCGCTTCCCTGGAAAATGCGATCAAAATGCACAAATAACTATTTGAGGACATGCTGCCTGAACAATATCCTGTCCTGCCTGTTCGACGAGGATTAGACAATACGGATCAGAGCGAACATGACCGAACATGGAACTTTCTGAAATGGCGGTTTCTGATTGGAAAAGAGCAGCCGAGAATACATCTAACGGGCAAGAACGAATATGACAGATGCAGCCCCAAATGTGGGCTTCTGATTGGACAAGAGTCTACTTGAATTGTAAACACACCCAACGCGGCTCTCCCAGCGTAGGTATGATGTAGTAGAGGGGATAATAAAATGATTGACCTGTCATCCTTGTTGTTGTTGTTGATGTTCTCTCACCTGTCTACATCATGGCGTCAAGGCGTTATGCTAGGGCGTTGAGGCGTTCAGATAGGGCGTTAAGGCGTTGAGACGGGCGTTGACCGGCGTCACTGCATTTCGATGAATTAATGACAATCCCATGGAATATCTAGAATATCAGAGCTTCAGGGTTAATTCACCTAAAGTCGTTCACGGCCGAACATTGAACTTTCTCAAACGACGGCTTCTGATTGGACAAGAGCCTATGAGAATTGTAAACATACACAACGCGGCTCCCCCAGCGTGGGTATGATGCACTGAAGGAGATATGGCCATACAGCAAGGGAAGGGGAATCCCCCTGGTCCTAGGTGGAGTTTTTTTGCCCTGTTATCTCCCCTGATTCGTACCGGAAGTGACCTTTGACCCCTGCGCGCCATTTGTATCCGGTATTGTGCGCATGACCTTTGATAGCAAACGGATACTTCTTCAACTTTGAGAGCAAATTGATACTCCTTGAACTTGGAGAGCAAATTTATACCCCTTGACCTTTGAGAGCAAATTGATAGTCCTTGACCTTTGACAGTAAATTGATACCCCTTGACCTTTGAGAGCAAACTGATACCCCTTGACATTTGAAAGCAAATTGATACCCCTTGACCTTTGAGAGCAAATTGATACCCCTTGACCTCCCGGATGTCACGTGACCGGATATGACCTCAGGGCATTTGACCCCGTATTAACGGTTCCGCGCACGTGAAAGGGGACATTGAGCCTTATTGACACACTAATTTGCTCTTTGTGGAGGTCACGTGACCGGAAGTGACCTTTGACCCCTGTGCTTCATCATTTTGCGCATTCGCATGGGTCAAAGGTCAGTTTCGGTCACGTGACCACCACCTGACCTCCACAAAGAGAAAATTGGTGATTGATAGACATGAAATATGGAAGATAATCCAGCTGGGATTTTGTAAACACAGGCAATTCATTGGTTACTACAATGATATCACTGTGCGTACTATACGAATGCGGACTGAAAATATTCTATCCCAATAATGTCGCCATCATAATATATGTACCATTTTACCAATTCTTTAATTCCAGTTTACAATACATGTCTAGCTTGCCGAAATCATTCAAATATAGTGTTCTAATTAATATTCCCGATAATTAATGTGTCCCAGGTAGTCAGATTTCTCGCTCAGAGCGCCACTTACATTTTTTGATTTTATCAAACTTCTCTTTTCCTTACAGGAGGATAGCGCAGAATCTGAAAGCCTTAAAGAAAGACAGACAAATTGGCGATGACCTTGACCTTGCTATGTTAAATGGACTATGAACCCGTCGAAAAAAATCCCCTTAGAATTTAAAAATTATAAAGCTTTGTGAGGATGATATATAATCCGACTTTTGTACATTATTGAGAGAACAAAGAAGAGCCTGTTTGTGCAGAGACCCGAAACTTCGGCTGATCAGCCACTGCTTCGTATACTACAAACAAGCAAAACTGAAACATACCAATATATCATGAGATACAAGTCATGTGTATAAATAAGCCTATATAACATGCACAATAAATGAAAATTATCAATTTCATGAAAACATTATCAGCAATAAAAACTTCATCAGTTTACTTCTCTAAAATGCTACAAAGAAAATTTAAAAAAAATCATTTTACCCGACCTTTTAGCCATTGAGAAAATTTTGAACTGGTGATAACTGACATAATTTTATACATTTGTACTATATTTTCCCAGTATTCAAAGAAGTATCATTTTGCTTAAAATAATGTAACATTTGGCAAATATTACATGAAAATATCCAGCCTTGCCCAGTTTAACATATTCTCCTGGGTTAAATGATAACATAGGGCAAAAACAAAATTATACGGACAAATAGCTGATCAGCTGAGGTGACGGGTTAGTGCTTAGACAGCCTCTTCAATAATGTGCAAAAGGTGGATTGAGTGACCTCGTAGTTTATTTCGCTGTGATATAATATAGTTCGGGGTGGGGCGCTATATATTGGCTGTATATTGGTGCTATTCGTGAGGTAACGGTTCTCCTGGAGTTTACCTCCCAGGAGTCTCTCCTGGATATTTATTAAATCTTAATATAGCAATAACGATTTTCTAACGTACCATATTAATTTAATGAAATGTTTATACGAAATGTGAATTTCGTGATAATAATATTCAAATAACAGATTGTTAATATTGAAATGACATGTGGGTTAATAGATATAAGTTATTTTCCTCCGTAATTCTCTTTCCACATATTGTTTTTTTTATACACAACCCTCTTGCTATCAGGATTTTGTGCTCTTGCCTCCATGTGAAAACCTCTAGTTGAAAAGCACCACTGCGTGCTTTTTCAGTCAATCAACATTATACATTACAAAAAGGAGAGCAACTATTGCTGCATTTCATTGATCAATCGATGGAGACTGATACGCGGCTGCGCTCCTAGTGTTCAGAGTTTTCAATCGAAAAGTGCTACGGTGACGCCGACGAATAAATAACAGCGATAAATGGAAGAATGATCCTCCAGATGGACACTTGTGATAAATGAATCGAAATCCTGGTTTCAAGGGATGTGCCTCTATATATTTCTATTTCCGGGTTTTAAAGATTTGAGAAATTATATAGTTCTTCGGGAGAGGCCCACTGTATGGGCAGTGTTGTAATCAACTGAAGTGTTTTTTCTTCAGGTTAGGTATACATGTGCCAGCAAATTCATATATTGTTGTTAGGTAATACACCAAATAATACATATATTGTTAAAGAAATAGGACCCGACCCCACGAATAGGACCCCACCCGTGGGGTCCCGGGTGTTAAAAGAAACAGGAATCAAAGTATTCCAAACGTCGTGATATGACTGAAATAATGCTGAAAGCAGCGACGTTAAATCCTATTCACTCACTCACTCCTTGTTATTAACTCCTGGTGGCATAACAAACAAAACTATTTTATATTTCACATTTACTCTTCTTGCAAAACTATTTTCCATAGTTTCCATCTATCATCAAAACTTTCATAATTACTGTTACAATAATATGCTCTTTTTTCGGTTTCCTAGTAAATACGTAGTAATTTGTTGAAGGCTATAATATTAGGATGCTTCTGTTTCCTTCTACATGAGTATTTTGGACTTTTCGCTAATAGAAAAAGAACAGTTGTTGTCTTTTCTATGTATGTCTCCAAATAGTATAAGCTTAATGGTAATGTTAGTTACTGTAGAAGTGTTATTGTTATCCGTTGAAATATTATTGTAAATGTTACTTTTAGTATTAGCCTATGTATCAGTGAACCCCCACCCCCAACTATGTCACCGAAATGAATGTTGCTAAATAAAGTAGCACCCTTCCCAGCATAAATATGTCGTGCTCGTGTTTTTGATCAAGGGCGTCGGAAATTCATTTTCATAGTATTCGATACTATTATATTATATTAGTATTATATCCAGTACGGCGGCAATGGCCATGGCGCAACCATTCTTCATGTCAGTCTAGCCTTATAAAACGATAAGCGAAAGCTTGGCGTCTGTATGACCGTATATGAAAGTGAACAGAATAAAATAAAAACGCTTGCAAAAAAAAAACTTCTATCAAACCTCACCAAATTTGGATATTCTGTGTTTAGTATGACTACCAAGCTCACTACTGGTGATGTAGTGGGTTGTGTAACTCATCAATGTTCAATGCACGGAGGGCAAACTAACTTGGGCTCAAAATCCGAGAAATCCAATACCGCCATGTTTGTTGACAATATTTTCCCAGGGTTGCATGTCAATTTAGATCGCGGATGGTGGCAGTCGATACTTCATGGTTCGATCTTCAGAGCATTTTGTTTCTTATTGACAACCCGATAAAGATGGCATCAACAACAAGGTTGGAATTCTCGAATTTTGAGCCCAAGTGATTTTGCTTCCGTGCATCGAACATTGATGAGGTACACGACGATCACCAATAGTGAGCTTGAAAGTCCTGCTAAACACAGAATATCATAAGGTAAGTGAGGTTTGAAATAAGTATTTTTTGTAGGCGTTTTCGTTTTTTCAATTTTGTTCACTTTCGTGTATGGTCATAAGACGCCAAGCTTTCGCTTATCGTCTTATAAGCCGGATCTTAGTCATATATCTAGGGAAAAGTAGAAAAATTAAACATCTATAAACAATGTTAGTATTTCTTATCAAATCAAACCTGCTATTGCTATGGCCTTATCTCCCTTAGGAGTATCCTTTGCAAAATAATTAAAACGAAAGTTGTCTCCCCTTAGGGAGCTCAACCAGCTCAGCTGGGTTACTTAAGCCCCTACTCTCTCCTGATACTCCCTCTTCCTCACTCTCATAGCCCGAGACGTGTGTTGTGCAAGGCCGTGTAGTGAGGGGCAGGATGGGAGGGTAATCAAAGCAATAGCAGGTTTGATTTGATAATAAATACTAACATTGTTTATAAATGTTTAATATTTATTGCTCAAATGTTCACCTGCTATTGCTAAGGCTCAGTACCAACATATGGAGGTGGGACCTCGGCCTTGTTGTAGTTCCAATAGCAGGCAGAGTAACCGCTGAGATGATCACGGACATGGCACACTAGTACTCGACAAGAGGGACCCTGGTCGGTGACGCTGTGGGTAGTCATGGAGCAATCATAATAGATTGTTGAATGTGGCCACTAATTACTCGTCCATGCAAACCGTGACCGTGGATGTGGTGCACAATTTTACCCCCACGAAGGAACTCGGGCCGGTGGCGCTGTGAGTATTCAAGTGTTAAGCAGTGTATAACGAATAGAAGCGGTCATGTACATCCCGGCAACATCGTATACAATGTGCCCATCTTATACCACTCTTTAAGTCCACAAGCCGTCTTACGTCAACTCTCTGTACTTTAGTCCCTTGTTGCTGACACTAGTAACCTGAAAGTAATACTCACAAATGTGTCAGGTCTTGTAAGATGACTTGTGAGTTGACAGCAGCTGACTCCCTTGAGATGATCTTGTAAGTTGGTCATAATTGCCCTCATGCACCAACTCTCTGTACATTAAACCTGAAACTGACACAAAGTATACCTAAAAACCAATACTCACCATTGTGTCAGGTCTTGAAAGATGTCTTGTGAGTTGGCAGCTGACTGACCTATTCAGGTGATCATGCAATATGGTGGACATATGAAATGGCTGATTAGATGTGATGATGCAGCAAGCTGGCTGATTGACTGACTTGCTGCGCTGAACGAAGATACCCCCCCCCCTCTTTTTTGAAAGTTACTGGACCACGTGCTGGGCAGCCATCAGCGGTTTGATTATACTGACATATCTCTCAGATAGAAATCGGTAAAAGTTGAATTGGCACTCCATGCACAGGACTGGATAATGTCATGAAGGGATAGGTTCCTCCATAAAGGCCATGATGTAGCGATGGCACGAATTTCATGGGAAGAAGCAGAGGCCAGAAGTGGGGGAGCGTCAATGGCAAGTTGATATGTCCACTTAATGGTCTTCTTCAACCAAGAAGCAATAATATTCTTGGTGATGTCACGCACGGCTCTTGGCTGAAGAGACAGGAATAACAGACGACGAGAACCCCGACCTTGTATTGCCCGTACAGGGCATAACAGGATGTCGTCCTCAACGTCACGAACAAAGTCTGATAAAGCAGGGATGGAGTACAAACGTTGAGCACAAGGATCTTGGCGCACAGCCTCATTCTTGGCGATGAACTCAGGGACGGGACGAAAGGAAATGCGAGACCAATTTGCCGTCCAGGTCAAAGACGACCTTTCCAGAGCGTGAAGCTCGGAAACTCTAGACGCCAAAGCAAAAGCCGCCAGGAAAGCAGTCTTGTAGGAAACAGCTTTAATAGAGGCGGACTGTAAAGGTTCGAAGGGCGGACGAAGCAGGGCACTAAGAACCACACCAATATCCCACTTCGGTAACAGCTGGCGAGTACGGCGAGACTGTAAGGCGAAAGCACGTAGGAGAGCAGAGATATTGTCGTTCAGACTAATGTCGATGCCGGTCGAAAGACGTAAAACCCTAGCCAAAGCAGACCGGTACCCCTCAGTGGTGCTGATTTGAAAGTTCTTATCACGGTGTAGGTGAAGGAGGAAGTCAGCTACTAAGGAAAGAGAGGCAGAGTCGGGTTCGGAATCACGTTCTCGGCACCAGGAGACGAAATAGGCCCATTTCGATTGATAGAGCTACGATGTGGAAGATCGATTGGCTGAAACCATCGTCTGTGCAACTTCTGCTGAAAATCCTTGGACTGTAAGTGCACTCTGGATAGTCCGCAGACGTGTAAGTTGAGCCACCGCGGGTTGTGATGTATTATCCCGTGAGGTTGACGCAACAGGCTGGCCCAAACTGAAAGACGACGTGGCGAAGCGGTGAGAAGCGGAACCAGTACTGGAAACCACTGACAACGAGGCCACCACGGAACCACAAGCAGAATGACGCAGTCGTGCTGAGTAATCTTTTGAAGATCGAGGCGGAGTAACAAAACGACGTACAGGCGAACGAGAACGGGAACGGCGTTGCGATGTACAAGAACGTCGTTTAGAAGCAAGGGAACGACGTCGTGACGGGTCAACAAATGTAGAAACCGAAGGCTGTAAATCCGCAATTTGAAAGATCGAAGTAGAGTCCGAACGGCCATCCGTAGTCCGAAAGGCTGATTTAGTTAAAACAGCAGAAGAAGATCGAGATTTAAAACGCATAGGCGAGGTCGACATGCGATGAAGTTTTTAGTCCACCATCACCAGATGGTGGGCTGTTCAAATCACTTTTCGTCTGTGGTCCGTCGTCCGTCCGTCAGTCCGTCGTCCGTCAGTCCGTCCGTAAACAATTCTTGTTACCGCGATTTCTCGGGAACTGCTTAATGGATCTTTTTCAAATTTGGTACACAGGTTCCCCTTGGGGTCTAGTTGTGCAAGAAACCTTTTCTGGTCCGATTCGAAAATCCAATATGGCCACCAGGCAGCCATCTTGGATTTCCCCATGAAACATTGTCACCGCGATTTCTCAGGAACTACTTAATGGATCTGTTTCAAATTTGGTACACAGGTTCCCCTTGGGATCTAGTTGTGCAAGAAACCTTTTCTGGTCCGATTCGAAAATCTAATATGGCCACCAGGCAACCATCTTGGATTTCCCCATGAAACCTTGTTACCGCGATTTCTCAGGAACTACTGCATGGATCTTTTTTCAAATTTGGTACACAGGTTCCCCTTGGGGTCTTAGTTGTGCAGGAAACCTTTTCTGGTCCGATTCGAAAATCCAATATGGCCATCAGGCAGCCATCTTGGATTTCCCCATGAAACATTGTTACCGCGATTTCTCAGGAACTACTTCATGGATCTTTTTCAAATTTGGTACACAGGTTCCCCTTGGGGTCTAGTTGTGCAAGAAACCTGTTCTGGTCCGATTCGAAAATCCAATATGGCCACCAGGCAGCCATCTTGGATTTCTCCATGAAACCTTGTTACCGCGATTTCTCAGGAACTACTGCATAGATCTTTTTCAAATTTGGTACACAGGTTCCCCTTGGGGTCTAGTTGTGCAAGAAACCTTTTCTGGTCCGATTCGAAAATCCAATATGGCCACCAGGCAGCCATCTTGGATTTCCCCATGAAACCTTGTTACCGCGATTTCTCAGGAACTACTGCATGGATCTTTTTCAAATTTGGTACACAGGTTCCCCTTGGGGTCTAGTTGTGCAAGAAACCTTTTCTGTTCCGATTCGAAAATCCAATATGGCCACCAGGCAGCCATCTTGGATTTCCCCATGAAACCTTGTTACTGCGATTTCTCAGGAACTACTGCATGGATCTTTTTCAAATTTGGTACACAGGTTCCCCTTGGGGTCTAGTTGTGCAAGAAACCTTTTCTGGTCCGATTCGAAAATCCAATATGGCCACCAGGCAGCCATCTTGGATTTCCCCATGAAACTTAGTTATCGTCATTTCTCAGTACTGCATGGATCTTTCTCAAATTTGGTACACAGATTCTCCTTAGGGTCTAGTTTTGCAAGATCCCCTTTTCTGGTCTAATTCGAAAATCCAATATGGCCTCCAGGCGGCCATCTTGTATTTCCCCCCATGAAACTTTATCACGAACTACTGCATTGATCTTTCTCAATTTTGATACACAGGTTCCTCTTGTGGTCTGGTTGTGCAGGATAGCTTTTTCGGTCCGAATCGGAAATCCAATATGGCCACAAGGCGCCCACATTGGATTTCCCCATGGAACCTTGTTATCGTGATTTCTCAGAAACTACTGCATGGATCTTTCTCAAATTTGGTACACAGGTTCGCCTTGCGGTCTAGTTGTGCAAGATACCTTTTCTGGTCCGATTCGAAAAACCAATATGGCCACCAGGCAGCCATCTTGGATTTCCCATGAAACTTTATCGTCATTTCTTAGGAAGTACTGCATGGATCTTTCTCAAATTTGGTACACAGGTTCCCCTTGGGGTCTAGTTGTGCAAGATGCCTTTTCTGGTCCGATTAGAAAATCCAATATGGCCACCGGGCAGCCATCTTGGATTTCCCCATGAAACTTTGTTATCGTCATTTCTCAGGAAATACTGCATGGATCTTTCTCAAATTTGGTACACAGGTTCACCTTATGATCTAGTTGTGCAAGATACCTTTTTCGGTTCAAATTGAAAATCCAATATGGCCACCAGGCGGCCATCTTAGATTTCCCCATGAAACTTTGTTATCGTGATTTCTCAGGAAGTACTGCCTGGATCTTTCCCAAATTTGGTAGACAGGTTGCCCTTGTGGTCCAGTTGTGCAACATACCTTTTCTGGTCCGATTCCAAATCCATTATGTCCATCAGGCGGCCATCTTGGATTTCCCCATGAAACTTTGTTATTGCGATTCTCAAGAACTACTGCATGGATCTTTATCAAATTTGGTACACAGGTTCCCCCTTGTCGCCTACTTGTGCAAGATACCTATTCTGATCCGATTTGAAAATCCAATATGGCCCCCAGGCGCCCATCTTGGACTTCCCAATGAAACTTTATCGTGATTTCTCAAGAAGTACTGCATGGATCATCCTCAAATTTGGTACACAGATTCCCCTTGTGGTCCAGTTATGCAAGATACCTTTTTTTGGTCCGGTTCGAAAATCCAATATGGCTGCCAGGTGGCCATCTTGAATTTCCCCTTGAAACATTGTTATCGTGAATTCTCAGGAAATATTTCCTGGATCTTTCTGAAATTTGGTACACAGGTCCCACATGGGGCCTAGTTGTTCAAGATACCTTTTTTGGTCCGATTCGAAAATCCAATTAATACGGTATTCCCGAGTTGTGACGTTGCATCACAAGAGTCGGCGGATCAAACGGTGGGGCATATTCTATATATTGACTATAGAGAATATCCATATCTTCACCTTCCATATCAAGGAGTTCAAATAATTCGGAATTTAAATGTATTTCTTCAAATTTTAAATTAGTTTTCTTAGTCCATGCAGTTGCATGTGAACTGCCCCACCCTTTCGTCTGTCGGCGGGTCAGCTACATGAAGGGACGTCACTCTTGTGACACAATGCCACAACTCGACAACTGTAAACTCTGCATGTTTCGACTCAAGGGAAATAATCAGGATTCAGACACTTTCAAATTCGAAGATTCAACATTACTGCGCAGACCGGATCCCTTCGGTATTAAGTATTGTACCATCTTACTATTTTCGAGCATGGTATCTTAAAAGAGAGATCTGAAACTAGTCCAGTAAACAGAACAGAATTAGCATTCGTTCCTAATTATAAAATCTTAAGTATGCCAAAGCGTCAAAGAGATTTTTCTTCGCTTCCAGTACCCAATGATGACACGTGCAAAAAAAAAAATACTACAAAACGAAGATGAAGGATCCTCCGTACATGTACATTCATTTTCAGACTAACTTTGCTCATTTCTCTTGTACTATAACAACCGACAGAAGTACAGTTTCTAGAAATCTTGAAACTCCTGAAACTTAGAAAGATTATATCTTGGTGCTTTTCAGTGTCCCTTTTTCGATATTTTCGCTCAGATTTGAAATTCTGTAAACAAAATTACAACTCAATCGTCTTAGTAACAATGGACAAAAAGATCCTCTTACAATTATCGGACAATGGTGGGCGCCAAGATCCTTCAGGATCTCTCGTTTCTTTTTGATAGATCTGGACTGAGACAGGCCGTCCGACAAAAGATTAGGTGAAGTGACACGCGGTGAAGCTGAAATCTTTTGTTCGTCGATAACAAAAGAACGGTCGAGCAGACCCGGCTTGGGGACAGAATCCTTTTGTCTCAAACAAAGAAACAGGTTTGTGCACAGACACACCAGACAAGACTTTACCAACAGGAACTAAACTGTCTGGAATTTTATCCCTATCTTCTCGTACAACAGTCCCACTGGGGGGATTCTAATAGACGACGATATTGACATGGCAGGACTAAGTCTATGCGATAAATCCAAACGAGAACCAGAAAGATCTTCGTTAAATTTGAAATCTTCGACAAGAGCAATTTCATTTTGGCGTCTTTCGTCCGCAGATAAAGCAGGGTCTCCCGTAGCCCGTAATAAATACGCTCGTCTAGCCTGGGCATAATTCCCCCAGGCGGTATCCTCCCAACTTCGACACTCCATACACGTGGACTGACGGTAACAAAGGTGACCTTTGCATGAGAAACAGACAGTGTGAGCATCCAAACTAAACCAAAACTGCAGACACGAACGGCAAGAATTAGAATTTACAGGGACAGATATCTCAGACATAATGTCTAAGTAATACAGCAAGAAATACTAGCTTAGAAAAATACAACCGTAGGTCAAACCAAACTAACACACTATAGGAACTCCTTGGTAGATGCAATTGAGAAAGAGGGAGTATCAGGAGAGAGCAGGGGCTTAAGTAACCTAGCTGAGCTGGCTGAGCTCCCTAAGGGGAGACAACTTTCGTTTTAATTATTTTGCAAAGGATACTCCTAAGGGAGATAAGGCCAATAGCAGGTGAAGATTTGAGCAATAAATTATAGATTTCTTGTTTCTCTTTGCATATGTGAACTCATCCTCCCCACAGCGCATACTCCATTTCGCAGACTCATTTACCATCCCTGCCTCCAATAGCGGAAGTTGACCTTTACTACGTTGCTATGACGTATAGGGGAAACCCACGTACGCACGGTTCAGTTTGAATCCGGCCGAACAACTTCTTCGGTGTTGCACATGAGCGAACTACTTTTCATATGCTCTGTCCAGATAAACAGGAAAAATAATCTCCAGATAATTCTTTTTAACGCTAGGTCAACAGAGGTATTATGCAGACTTGAAAAGTAATCGAAATGTTCGGCAAACTTCTATTTTACTATATATGATGCCACTTCCGGCGATGTGCGCGAAGGCCCCGAACCCGGTTCAAAAATCTGTCTGGTGACTGGGGTGTTATTAGACCCCCAGCGAGGTGGTTGATGTGAACTCTCTGACAAGACAAAATCAAGTTGGTGGGCAAGTAGTTGATCAAATGTGCAGTACTCCGTTTAACGCCATGTGGACTTGCGAGTTTCGTGCTGGCGTTCTACGAGAAATGTGTTTGTCTGCTTGTTACGTCAGACCAAATAAATTCAAAGATGGCAGCCCGTCTGAGCAACTAGGAGAATCTCACATTAGATTAACACGAGAGCAGCATATTAAACATCGATCTCTTAGTATTTGAGAGGCGTAAATTTGAGGCGGAATGGGAGGCAAATTAGGAGGGTAGGTTTATCTTTCACCTGTGACTTTTGTCCTTGGAAATTGGACCAGAGTTATATGCTTTGGGCCACAAGTCACGTGACTGCAACGTCATCTGTGACGTTAATAGTAGTAGAGTAAGCGCAGTTCGGGTTAGATTTGAAACATAAATGTTGGTGGTATGAACGTGGGTGTAACATGCGTAACCTAAATGTGGGTTATGGGTTGCATGCCTTGAGGTATGAGGGTGAAACATGAATCTTGGAGTTTATCCAAAGAAGAGAGGTCACGTGACTGACATCATCTGTGACATCATCAGTAGTGGAAAGAGCTCAGTTGGTCTGTATTGGATGCGTAAATGTGGTGGTGTGACCATGGGTGTGCACAGGTGCGGCATAAGTGTGGGTTTGACCTTGGTCTGTGGGATGGAACATGGAAAGACAGGCCACGTGATTGTGACGTCATCAGTAGTAGAAAAAGTGCAGTTTTGGTTGGATTGCGTGCGTAACTGTGAATTGGGGGTTGTATATCCTTCAGTGTAGAGCCACATGAAGCAATCAGAACGAGATGTTAATGAGAGAAACGATATACCACGTGATTATAACGCCATCAGTTCTAGAGAAAGTGCAGATAGGGTCGGATGCGCACTTGGGACTGAGCGCTGACCTATATACACTATCAAATATGGGTGATTAGGGGCGTGGTTTTCTTGAGTACAGTGCCCTGGCCTTTGTCACTCGAGTGAGTGGTGTTCCGGAATATTTTTGCAGATGGCGATGCAGGACACTGAAAAAAAAATCACAATTGCGGTACTCGAGAGAGTAAATTCCTCCCGTTGAAACTGGTGTTCCCCACGCAGACTATGACCAGTCGCTTCGGAAGATCCCTTAGGAATAAATATTCTTTGAAGGTTTCCAGTTTCTGAGTCGGGATGGAAAATACTTGGTTTTCAAAAGTCGGTTTGGGTATTGATCTGGATTTTGAAGTCTGATGTTACTAAACTTCACGACTGGATTACGTATCAGTTTGCAGACATACTAGGCTGCCTCTCGGACGACGATCTCACAGTTGGGCGCTGCACTAGAAACTGCCGGTGGCGCACGCGTCAGTTGCAGTTTGATGAGCACTCCGTTCACGTTAGTAGCGGTCTTACAATATTTACAAAATATACATGGTTAAGGTTATAAAACAAATAAAATATGAAGTCGAGAATACAACCTTGTTTAAAAATAACACATATTTATATGTTGCACTGATCATATCACCCGATGCGAAAATACTGTAGGGAGCGAACATGGGAAACTGACATCAAACGTGGACATCCAAATTCTAAGTCAAACGACCCCTCGCGGAAGGTTCCATCCGCGCCCTCCTGAAAAAGTGGGGAAACGAGTTTGCCCACCATTGCCCGAAAACGCGGACAAGACTCCGAGAAACACAACCCGACCCCTCACTGACCAGTTATCCACGACAGGTTTCATTAGCATATATACATGTAAATAGCACTTATGGATATCGTCTAATTAAAAAAGCTCGATATAAGAATATACTTGATACAGTGATTTTTCAATGTAAATAGCGATTGGAAGTTTTGTATCTACCGATTTGTCGGTGAGTCCATAGCTGCAATCACCCAGCGAAGCTGAGTAGTTTTTGTGGTGATTTTCTCGAAAGAAGCCGCCTGCCGCTCTCTTGTATACTGGGGATGAATGCTGAGGACGTTCTTAAAACAATTTTTGGGGTGATAGGGCGTTTTGTTATTTATTGTCTTCCAGGCTAGGGGATCAGATGTCCCATGAGTCTTTTGAAGGTGATTGGGCGTTTTGTTTTTATAGTCTTCCAGGCGAGGAGATCCGCTATCGGATGTCCCATGAGATCCACCGATCAACTGTTCTCTGTAAAACTCGTCCGTTTCGGCGTCCGTTTCCATGTGTCTCGTAGAAAAAGTATGCCGTCAAGTGATCCTTTTTGAATTCTCGAACGTATGTCAACAGCGTTTCGATATAGGCACCATTGGGGTAGATGTTGGTCGAAGCACTGACGAGTTTGTCTCTGAGAACTACATCCATCTGCTGAAACATAGAGTGGAGCCAGAGATTTGCTGGACCCATGCACCAGGGCATGATCGTCGAGATTTACGACACGGGCTAAATCCACGCAAGCCCTAGCCGAGTTGGTAACACGATGCTGGAGAGAGGGAGATGTTCTAGCAATTTACCCTCTGACTCAGCCCATTGAAACGTGGAAAAGTGGTACTAACACTCCATGTTTGCCAATCCCGATGGCCGAATGTTACGTGATAAAGTTGGCGACTTACAACGCGCGATGCACTCAGCTATGTGGATTATTACACCAAACAAGCCGGGGTGGCCTACTCGTCTATAGTGGGGCACGCATTCAACGGGTCCACGGGCTGGGGAGCGTGCTCGGAGGTATCTTCAAAACTTTCCTCCAGCTTGTGACCCGTGAGCTCAAAGCGGTCAGAAAATAAACCATCCGAAGTGGTATGTGTATCAAGATCTGACCGAACACCAGGAGGTGTAATTAATTGATAACCAACACAGTGCGTGTCGACTTACAACTTTACTTTTCATTCCACTCGTGTGACTCGCCACAACTACATGGGTATCTCCATAACATGTATTGGGAAGCGAAACGAACTCGGACTACAGTTACTCATACTGTTACATCTCCCCTTTTTATATAACAATGAGATGTTTTAGTGTCCAGACAGAATACAGATGTCAACGTTCAATGTTTTCAGTGTTCATTTTTTCTCATAGTTATGGCTTGTATTAACAATCACTGATGAAATTAACTGAAGAGGAAAGTCGTAATTAGAAAACAATGATTATGTGTACACAATCACTCAATTAACATGATCACCACTGAGCATCTGAATTTAGCCAAATGTGTAAAATATTATTCTTAGTGTCAGAGATTTCACACATCAATATTTCACAAAATCAGGGGTGATCTTAGGTTTTACTACTCTGCCTGATCGTGTAACCACCGCGCCTTCTGGATGAGAATTAACACCTGAACCTACACCAGGCGGTTCTGGAAGATTGGGGGATTTCACTGCAATGCTTGAATCACATGTTGTAGAAGATTGCTGATCATTCCCATTCGTTTCGGGATGGTTTGATTGTAATTGTTCCTTAGTCTGAAGTAGTTGTCGACGATTCCGACGATAACTGGAACCATCATGAGTGCGCACGATGTACGATCTAGGTGTCTCTGCTACTTGAACCACCGTTGCAGGTTTCCATACACCTTGGCGATGAATTCTCACAGGGCTGCCTGTCTGTAGTGGAGGTAATGGTCGCGCACCGCGGTCATAGTATTTCTTCTGTGATTTTTGTTTCGATCGACGATGCGACACGAACCTGCTTCGTTGTTTGATTTTGGGTTGAAGCTGTCTAGCAATAGCTGGTATTCTGTCTCGTAGTCGTCGGCTCATTAATAGTTGGGCTGGAGACGCGAGACCGTCTACTGGCGTGTTGCGGTAATTTAGTAATGACAAATAAATGTCCTGTCCGCTCTCCTTTGATTTCTTGAGTAGAGACTTGGCAATATCAACCGCCTTTTCTGCCAGCCCATTGGCTTGAGGATGGTAGGGTGAGACTAATGTTAAAGTGATGTCCCATGATTTCGCGAACTTCGCGTATTCCTCAGCAACCGAATTGGGGACCATTGTCAGCCACAATTTCCTCTGGAATTCCGTACCGTGCAAATACGGACTTAGTGTGGGTGATGATGGATTTTGCTGATAGACTACTCAGCTTCGCGATTTCGAAGAATCTGCTGTGATAATCAACAATCACTAGGTAATCAGTTTTGTCCCACACGAACAAGTCGGTTCCAACGACTTGCCACGGCCTATCTGGAATGCAATGACTGATCAACGGCTCTTTCTGGTTAGCTTTCCGATGAGACTGACAAACGGAACAATTGCTGACCATGGTTTCAATATCCGCATTTATCCGCGGCCAGAAGATAATGTCGCGAGCTCTGGCACGACACTTTTCTATTCCCATGTGACCTGTGTGTAGTAGATCCAACATTTCCGTTCGGATTGATGATGGAATAACTATCTTCTCTCCTTTGAAGAGGACACCATCGACGTGTGAAAGTTCATCGCGAAACGTCCAGTAGTCACGTGCTATTGTTGGAAGATCTTGTCGCGTATCCGGCCAACCTTCACACACAGCACGCACCACAGGTTTTAACGTTGGGTCTTTCGCTGTTTCGTCCGCAATTTGCTTCAGTCGCTCGGTGGTAACGGATAATGACTTGATGATTCCATTTACATGGTAATCAATATCCATGTCGTCACATTCGGTATTTGGTAAGTAGTTACGCGACAGCGTATCCGCTACCGGAATTTCCTTGCCAGATTTGTATACCAATTTGAAATTGTACCTCTGCAAACGAATTCGAATCCGTTGGAGCCTGAGAGGGACTGCATGAAGGGGTTTCTTCATCACCGATTCTAGTGGCTTATGATCACTATGTACAATGAAGGACCTTCCATACAAATATTGATGGAACCTTTCGCATCCGAATGCTGCCGATAATGCCTCTTTCTCTATTTGAGCGTATCTCTGCTGTGTTGGAGTGAGTGCCTTAGACGCGTATGCCACTGGTTTTCCTTCTTGTAGAAGAACTGCACAGAGACCACTTTGTGAGGCATCGACTTCAAGAATCACCGGTTTCTTGACATCGTAGTATTGTAATACTGGACCGGGCTTACTCGTAATGATATCTTTGATTTCTTCAAAGATGCGGTTGTGTTCTGGAGTCCAGGACCAATCGGCTTCTTTCTTCACAAGTTCGCGCAATACTGTCGTTTTCTGTGATAAATGAGGCGCGTATTGGGCAAGGTAAGTGAACATACCCAGATAACACGATAACTGCTTTTTGTCCGTCGGAGCAGACATCGACTTAACCGCTTCCACCTTCGAAGGATCTGGCCGTAATCCCTCAGCTGAAATGATTTCTCCATAGAATTTCACTTCCGGCTTCTGTAACTGTAGTTTCTCTGGGTTGAGTTTGATGTGTTCTTGTCTGGCTCTCGCCAGTACCGCTCGGAGCGTTTTGTTGTGGCTCTCGTCGTCAGTTTCTGCTATAAGAATATCATCAACCAGAACGTGCACATTCGGAATCCCCTGGAACGCACGTTCCATGCGCTTCTGGAAAACTTCTTGCGCGGAACATATACCAAAGGGCATTCTGAGGAAACGGTACCTTGAGAAAGGTGTATTGAACGTTGTCAACAGCGATGAGACATAGGATAATGGAATCTGCCAGTATCCCCATTTAGCGTCGAGTACTGAGTACACCCTTTTGCCTGACAGTGTACTTGTGACATCTGACAATGTCGGCATGGTGTAATGTTCCCGCCTAATTGCTTCATTTAGGACTCTGGGATCAAGACATATGCGAAGTTGTCCGTTAGGCTTGTTCACAACGGTCTTGGAATTTACCCACGAGGAAGGCTCACTGACTTTTGTGATAACACCCGCCGCTTCCATACGGTCAAGTTCTGTTTTTACCTTATCACGTAAGGCCACTGGTACTCGTCTAGCTGCGTGTACAACTGGAGTAACATCAGGCTTTAAGCTTATGTTGTATTCTTCTTGGGTACAACCAAGCCCCGTGAATACATCCTTGTATTCGTCGATAATAGATTGTGCACTAGGCGTCATCTTAGGCCTATCGACCTGCAGCACAAGTTTAACTAAGTTTAAATCTGTGCAAGCGTTTAAACCCAATGTTGTAGGAGCTTCTGCATCCACCACATAAAAAACTAAGTCTTTCTTTTCATATTTGTAGTGTACATTCAAAGTACATTTGCCCGCTACCTTCAGTGCATGGCCACCATACCCACACAACTTGGCGTCATTTGGCTGTAGGGTATCAGTTTTGCATTTTAATCGTTCAAAATCTTTCCAGGGAATGACATTTACCTGGGCTCCCGTGTCTACTTTCGCTGCTACACTAGTACCATTTACTTGTAGTGTAGCATAGACTTCATCGGTTTTGTTTGTGTCACCTATGGAACCAATAGTGAAATCTTCAAAATCACTTTCCAAGTCGTCTTGTTGCTCTACAATATGTACCCTTTTTGATCGTGTCCCTTTCGATCTGCACACAGGGGAAAAGTGATGTAGACCTTGGCATTTAAAACATGTTTTACCATACGCTGGGCAGCTCTCTGGCTTGTCGAGCTTATGATATCGCCCGCATTTAGTACACCTGGTTTTCTCAGCATAGTACTGCTTGTCCGCTTGCTGTTTTTTTGCACCGCTCACACTAATTGAGCGTTTCGCACCAAATCTCTGATACGAGCGTTTGCTCACTGCATCTACCGTTTTGTCTGTACCAGACATGTCCTTTACTTGTTCCTTGGACATCTCTACACCAACAGCAATTTCTATGCACCGGGTCAATGTTATCTCACCTTCTTGAAGAAGCTTTTCTTTGATTTCTGTGTTTGAAGTTCCACATACCACTCTGTCCCTTATCAGTTCGTCTCGAAGGGCACCATATTCACAATCTAAGGCTAATATACGTAACTCTGTTACGAACTGGACGATACTCTCGTCAACCGCCTGTACCCGAGTATTGAACTTATATCTGAGAACAATCACGTTCCTCTTTGGGTTACAATGTGCCTCAAATTTATCCATGAGAGGTTTGATTTTATCAACTTCATCTTCTTGCAGGACCCAAGTATTATAAATATCGCGCCCTGCCTGTCCAATGTACAACAAGAAGTAACTACAGAGTACCTTCTCCGCCTTTCCCGCCAATGGACCATCCAATACGAGTTGAATTGTTTGTCGCCAGCGTTTCCACGACTCCGCTACGTTTCCGTCGTCGAAATTCATCACCGGGACACTTATTTTTGCTGTTGCTGACGCCATCACGAATTGAAAGTCCTGTTTTCACTTCTGACACCATGTATCAAGATCTGACCGAACACCAGGAGGTGTAATTAATTGATAACCAACACAGTGCGTGTCGACTTACAACTTTACTTTTCATTCCACTCGTGTGACTCGCCACAACTACATGGGTATCTCCATAACATGTATTGGGAAGCGAAACGAACTCGGACTACAGTTACTCATACTGTTACAGTATGCAAGCCATGGGTGATGCGTCTAGCGGTGTCCACGTCCGAGAGGCAGTCAAACGCAGAGCCAAAGAAGCGGGAGACGTCTTGATCGTCCATGGTCGAACGTGCCATAGGCATAAAATACCTCGCGCCCGAGATCTCTGACCAAGCGACGACGTACAATACATCGAAGAACCGGGACATCATTTGCCAAAATGGCCTCCATCCATACATGCCCTACCATCAACAGTGAATTGTCTTGTGGAAAACGGTGTCCTCCTTTATATCAATTTCGATGGTACGGGTGTCGGTCTGTCGGACAGACAGATAGAACACGTAATTAAAGCGTTGCGTAACTTAATCTCCGTATTGGCTTTTCACCTGGTTATAGCAGGCGAACATTGTTATCTCCGTGCATGTGTATGTCGATCACGTTCGAATAGAGTCCATATAACCCCGATTTCGGGTCCATCATGGTTTTGGTCCGCTGAAAGGCACTTCCGACGTAGCTCCGGTATGATAATCCCAACAGCTGCTACAACGTCGAGCTTATGTTAAAGCTCACGCTAGTCCCCGGTGTCAACTGAAACCTTTGATTGTGTACGTTGTACGTCATGTCTGCCTCATTGAAGAACGGGATGGATGTTCATCCCACTGGCCTCGTTACGAGTTCTTGTCCGTTTCGCCATCAGATCGTACAAGGGGTGTGGTATTGACCCCAGGGGATGTAAACGTTTTCACTGTCAGAAGGATTAGGTCAAACTGACCAGGTATTTTTGGGTATAGACGTGACAGATCCAAAGATTTTGGGTCAAATTTCATTGTGTACATGTAAGTATTTCAGTGTCAATATTCGCAGATTGTTAGCTGACCTGAATTTAAATGATTCGTGGATATTGAATCACCCTCAAGAGAAGAAATACACATGGAAACTGACTAACACCGCTCGCATTCACCTATATTTAACCCTACCTGGCCTGGGTGTCCCCCACCCCCCTCCCCCAGTGAGCTTTCCCACGTAGCTCCGGAACGAAGAAGCGTTAAGAGCTGAAACTCTGTGACTTTTCCACCTTTTATATTGGGGTCATTTTGAACCGATTTGCATAACCCTCCGAACAGAGAATCATGGGGGAAATTCAAAATGGCGTCTATGGGGGTGACTTAAAAGTAGCGTTGTTGTCGGTTTTCCTCAAAATTGTTGCATTTTTATACATAATAGTGCCCAAGAGTATTTATTTCACATGAAATAATTATTTTCTAATTTATCATGTAGTTTTAGCGAAAAATTTGGGTAAATAAAACATTCGAAAAATCGTCAAAAAAATGTCTTTTTGAAAATAACGTCATCATGTCGGCCATCTTGGATTTTTTTATATTTTCTAGTAGAGCTTGACTAAAAAATATAGTGTGGTAACTTTCAGTACTCTAGCTTTAGGGATAACGAAAATATATAGGGGGGGGGGCACTTTCCGCCCCTCCCCAGGCTATGATACACCCCAAATCGCCCAGGCCAGATAGAGTTAAATACTGCTTCACTAATCAAACAACTGAAATTTCCAGAAATAGTGCCATGCATAAGATCAAATCACAAAATCATCATTGCTGCACTTGAAAATCAAACAATCCAAAGAAAACTACAACTTTCGGAAAAGCAACAATTATCTTTTATAAAATGCTGATTTCATAGAGTGAATAAATAGTTTTGAAAGAAGTCGATGGTAAAGTTTTCGGTTACCCCGTGGGTACTATAAAATACAAAATCAAGTTAATGGCTATAGATTGCTCCAAATCACCAGCTAAAAAAAGAGTTTGAATGAAACAACCCTTATTAGAGAACTCTCTATATAGAAAAACGGGATAATATCTATACCACGACAAAATTAGATTTAGAAAAAAATGTACGCGGTTAGGGCCCAAAGATAGTTCCTATTCAGTTGTCGCTAGATGGAGATAGGCGAAAGAAAACCCACCAAATATTTTTATGATCTGGAACGAAACAACAAAAGAAACTCGATGATTAAATCCCAAAGAAGGAACAGTGATAAAAGATGAAAAGGAGCTGTTATATTATTTAAACGCTTTCTATGCCGCAGTGTATATCAATCCATGCAGGCTGACAGATCAGAGTTATGATGAATTAGTCAGAAAAGAAATATTTGATCAATTCAAAAATATAAAGAAGACGCATCGTAACAGCTGAAATAAAAACCATTGGAATAATTTGATTATATGTAAAAAAAATGAATTCCCATCACCCTGATAAATGTAGATTAAAAAATACATACAAAACCTATTGGTAATCGTCTGATATAACACTTACAAAGGTTAGTCCATGTAGGTCAGTCTGGGTTTGTAAAGAGCAGAAATATCAGCGAGAATATAAGATTATTATTAGATATAAAAGAGAACTTCACTGTTGAAGCCTTGATCTTATGAAAGGCGAGAATATCTGATTATTAATAGATATAATTGCGAACTTCACTGCTGAAGTTTTGATCTTATAAAAGGCAGAAACGTCAGCAAGAAAATATCAGATTGTTGTTAGATGTAATAGAGAACTGAACTCTTTGAAGTCTTGATCTTATAAAGGGCAGAAGCATCAGCGAGAATATCGGATTGTTATTAGATATAATAGAGAACTTCACTGTTGAAGTCTTGATCTTATAAAAGGCAGAAACATCAGTGAGAATATTAGATTGTAGCTGGGTATAGTAAAGACCTTAACTGTTTGAAGTATCGATCTGATAAAAGGCGGGGAAATCAGCGAGAACATCAGATTGTTATTAGATATAATAGCGAACTTCACAGTTGAAGCCTTGATCTTATAAAAGAAGAAACATCAGCCAGAATATCAGATTGTAATTAGATATAACAGAGAACTTCACTGTTGAAGTCTTGATCTTATAAAAGGCAGAAACATCAGTGAGAATATTAGATTGTAGCTGGATATAGTAGAGAACTTAAGTATTTGAAGTCTTGATCTTATAAAACGTGCGAAAACCAGTGAAAATATCAGATTGTTATTAGATATAATAGCGAACTTCACCGTTGAAGTCTTGATCTTATAAAAGGAAGAAAATCAGTGAGAAAATATCAGATTGTTATTAGATATAATCGAGACCTTCACCGTTGAAGTCTTGATCTTATAAAAGGAAGAAAATCAGCGGGAATATCGGATTGTTATTAGATATAATAGAGAACTTCACTGTTGAAGTCTTGATCTTACAAAAGGCAGAAACATTAGCGAGAATATCGGATTTTTATTAGATACACAGTCAGAAAAATGGTGTTAATTAACACTAAAAATTGGTGTTGACTTCAACACCAAAAAACAGTGTTGAGTTAGGGCCTACATCATATTGCCCCAACACCATTTATTGGTGTTAGTTAACACCGTTATTTGGTGTTAGTTAACACCGTTATTTGGTGTTAGTTAACACCGTTATTCGGTGTTGAGTCAGCATCCGCACTCGTCAGTCAACACTAAAAAATGGTGTTGAGCCGATTTCAACACCATTTATTGGTGTTAGTTAACACTGTTAATTGGTGTTGAGCCAGCATCAGCACTTGTCAGTCAACACTAAAAAATGGTGTTGAGCCAGCTTCAACACCATTTATTGGTGTTAGTTAACACTGTTAATTGGTGTTGAGCTGGTGTTAGTTAACACTGTTAATTGATGTTGAGCCAGCATCAGCACTTGTCAGTCAACACTAAAAAAGGGTGTTGAGCCAGCTTCAACACCATTTATTGGTGTTAGTTAACACTGTTAATTGATGTTGAACCAGCATCTGCACTTGTCAGTCAACACTGCAGAACAGTGTTGAGCCAGCTTCAACACCATTTATTGGTGTTAGTTAACGCTGTTATTTGGTGTTGTCCGCATCAAAACTGATCGATCAGCAAATGAAAAGGGTGTATCAATTGAGGTGAATGAAAAACCAAAACAAGATTGATAGATAAAGAACATATATTATAAAACACAATCTGTAATATTTCATTGTATGACATTATGACACTCATGTATAACTAGAGGCCACGGCCACACTTGATCCCATCGGCTTAGTGTGAACTTGCCATCCCTTTCACATGACCAATATAAATCTCCAGTATGGACAGATGAAGGGCATTCAATGCAGTGTGAAAGTTTAGCTACTGTGCAAAGTTTCACTGTTGAGCAAGCTTACTTTCTCTTGCACAGAAAAGAACAAACCGAACACTAGTACCCTAGTTCAACCACAGAACCATGGTTTTACCATGGTACATGTACCACAGTTTTTCCATAGAACCATGGTTTTACCATGCTACATGTAGTATGGCTCTACCATGGTACCGTGCTATTGCCACAGTACATGTACCATGGCTTTACAGGTTCAATGGCTTTACATGGTACATGTACTGTGATAAACTGCATACACCATGGTAAAACGATGATAAAAATGACCAAAAACATAGTGGTTTGTACCATGGTATTAATCTGGTATTGTACTGGAATAAATTCGCGTTCACATTAGATGAGTTGAAGAGACTGAATGCTCAAGAAACTAAAGCAGTTGAAGGGATTTATAAAGGTTTAATAAGACCTCATGCAAACATAGCATACAGCTGTCAATTTGGTTCCGTATACTAGTATGTTAACTAGGTGTAGATAGAGAAAGAAGTAGGGTTTAACGTCGTTTTCAACCTTGTTTCAGTCATATCATGACGGTGCCTACATGTGCCAGAACGCGAGAGTGCTCACAGTTCCTATTACCCTGGACACTGATTAGCCCTGATTAGCCAAACACTGATTTGGTGATCTGACGAGAACCAGTGTGTCCAATGCTATAATAAGCCGTATCATATCACATACATGTATCTACTGTTGAGCTTTTTTCTGCTTCCTGATGAAATTCTTCGCTGAGTTGTTCAGTTTCTCCCTCATGTAGTAATGGATATCAGATGTCGTCTTGCTGGGGTGGTACTGCTGGATTACCTCTAGAAAAGAGAAGGAATCAACATAAGAATTTGTAAACCTAATATGTATGAGGCAGGAAGTGGTGATGGTTGTATTTCAGTTTTGGTCGACAAGAAGGATAAAGTCAAACAAAAACAGGAATCCATGTAGGCCTTTCACAAAAAATAAATGATTAATTCTTTATTCCTTTTGAAATATTCCAAGTTCTTTCAAATACACTACATTTTGAGTAATTTGGCTTCACTTCTTTTCAAAGAAAATGTCCCAAAAGGCCCCCAAACAAATATTTTAGATGAAACCAGGACATGAGTATGATTAATGAGAGTAAACGCTATAGTTACTTCCCTTTGTATTGGAAGAGTTGAAAACTAGAGATTTACATTACTCTAACACTATCACGACCATGATACGACAAGGGAGGTGATCTACTCAATATACGATTTGAGTTACTTCCTCTTGTGTGGGAACCCTTGGCCTCGGCAAATATTGTTTTTCTCTAGTACATAAAACATATTTACCTCATTGGGATCATATATGTATAATATTGTATGATTGTGCTATTGATCTGTAAACAATAAATATATTTGATCTAAAAGATATTGCAAACTTGACACATATTCGCTAAACTCTATACCGGTCAAGTTAAATGTTGGACTGACACCCCCCCCCCCCAGCTCCGCGGCCCCTGAAAATCAAACATACAGATAGTTATCCAGTTCCGCAATCGAAATTCTTCTGCGGTGTGTGGTGGCGAAAACACATCCATTGAAGGAAAGTTATATATCTATAATTATGCGGAAGTTACTCATTAACTTTGTGGATACAACAGATTGTTGCAGTCATCAAAAACAAATATGTGCAGAGGCATTTTCAGCACGTTGGTACTTTGATCAGTTTCGCAATGTTTTTGCGGTTTCGCAAACAGCGACCCTCAGCCAAATTTAATTGTAGACTTCGTTTGGTGGCCCTGCTTACTACATATAGCTTAACTTGATTTGAGCTGATTTTTCGAACCGATTTTTCACTTGCTATAGAATTACCTCATCTTCGGAACTGGAGGATTGTCTTGTGGATATCGTTCGTTTGCCTCTCTGTTCTCTTCCCAGACTACCAAGGGATTTCGTAATGTCGGATAGATCCTCTCCATCCAGAAGTCTGTCCAGTATGGACTTCAGCTCGGGACGCTTGTC
Organism: Hanleya hanleyi; assembly: GCA_036873755.1. NCBI lineage: Eukaryota > Metazoa > Mollusca > Polyplacophora > Lepidopleurida > Hanleyidae > Hanleya > Hanleya hanleyi. The sequence goes on from JAVTVY010025447.1 coordinate 66,506, forward strand.
TGAAATAGTGAAATATCACATAACTTAATCTTAACAACATGCTTAATTTGAAAAGGGGGGGTGAATCCTATACCAGCCATGTTAAATGTCGAACCGGAGCTATCTAAGATAGGACTCATAACATTGCGGTCCCAAAAGATATATCCTCTCCATCCAGAAGTCTGTCCAGTATGGACTTCAGCTCGGGACGTTTGTCTGAAATAGTGAAATACATGTATCACATAACTTAATCTTAATAACATGCTTAATGTGATCCCCCTCTTATTCATGCTATGAATCGAATTGGTTACAGGAACCGTGGAGCACATTTGAAAAGGGGGAGGCGGGGGGGGGCTGAATTCTATACCAGCCATGTTAAATGTTGAACCGGAGCTATCTAAGATAGCACTTATAACATTGCGGTCCCAAAAAGTGGTAAACAAAAATGAGATATCAAGTGATACATTTAACATAAATAACACTCGGAATGACATAATTTTATTTATTACAGTACTTACCACTGAATCTCAAAACTTTGGCTGGAACAACTATCGTATTGCGCTGCGGCCATTTCAACTCGCATATGAATTCGAAGTCCCAGGAATCATTGTTGAGCTCATCCCGCGATCTACTGATAATATTATCCTCGTTGAAAAATTCGTAGACAGCTAGCTTGCATGCCATGGTGGCATAGTTCAGTCAACTTATTCATGGACGGTTATCGAGATACTTGATGTCGAAATCGTCCAACCAGTGTCTTTTATGGAGGTGGTAGGACTTTTCAACTTTTAAAAGTGATAATTACAAGGTGAAAAGAACGAAGCAAGCCTCGACTTCATTGTTGAATGACTTCATGGGGGCTTTGAGACGTCTCTGTCGTTGTTGTTGTTGTTGTTGTTGTTAATCTTGGGCTCTTCAACCTTGGACTCACTGTGCTGCTCAACGGGAGACTCGAGGAACGAGTGTCAACAATTTGCTGAGTTAGGAACCCTAAATTAATGCTAGAATCTCACCCCGCGAACAATAATCCCCATTATGTCGTTCGATAGAGAACAGCATGGAGTAACTAGTCCCACTACAGTTCGCAGGTCTTCCGCCATGATGGTGAGTGTTGTAATGACAAGCCTCGTTTTCGATCTCACACTTGACGGAATCGATCAGCCATTCGGGAAAAAACGGAAATCAACGAAGTATAGCAACAATTCGGGAGATGCACAAGTGCAGTCACGTGGTACATTTTGGGTGAGTTCCGGCCGACGGCATATGGGAATATGATATACAATGTATATGATATAAGTTTAGAATTAATTGACTTGTTATAGTTATGTGAATTTTGTACTCTATCAGTCATTGACGCTTGTACAATAAAGAATTATCTGATCTTATCTTATGGGAGGTAACCTGCGGGAGATTTGACGGTCGCGAAAATAACATTGAAGTCAATGAGAATTATTTTTAAAACGAAGTTTTGCAGTTTGATTCCGGTAGATAATATTTCAGAAGTGCACTATAGCTTTCAAGCAAGACAAGTTGTATAATTTTCACTCATATGGAACAGACGCTGTCAACGAAAAACTAGCATGCTCCATGCAAATCTTACGACGTCAAACGACCGGAACTCACCCAGCAGGTCATGTGATCGACACATGAGAAAGAGGCGAATAGCCTGACTGATCACCGCAGATAAACACAAGATAAAATAGGGAATTTCATACGAAGCTTTATTAGATTTGAATGTTCGAACATTAGAGGACATCTTCAATGCATGGAAAAACAGCCTATTCGAAAAAATAAGACGTAAAAAAATCAATCTATATATCGGCTTTCCCGGCGACGTAATGTCAGCCTGACTAGTGTACGTTCTTGTCTGACAAGTCGAAATCCGACGAAGGATTTATTCGGCAACTTGAACTACTGAACTGGCAAATAGTTTTGAAAGAAATACCCCTGTATTAAAGTTGAGAATTCCGTATTCGCTTCAAATGTAGGAAAAATCGTATAGAGCTTTGAAGCACATGTTGACTGTCAGCTATCCGCACATTTCCCTTTTCTATTCGCCAGGCAGCTAGTTTTGCCGCATATGTGCATATTTTAGGGATATTCAAAACTATATTTTGACTATATATTGACAGCTACAAAAATCTTGTCTTTCAAAACGCAATTTTGTCATGCGGTACTGAGCCGCATGCACAGCATGCTAAGTCGGCAGCCAGTCTATTCGTGAGATGTCTTCTCATCGAAGCAAGGCCAACGCCGTAGCTCTGCAGGGTCAAAGTTTGCGGAGTTGAACTTCATATTTCCAGGAACTACGGGGACACTCTTTCCTTGTTTATAATCCCCATAATTAATGCAGATATCACAATTAGACATGTTATAAGCCTCACTGATCCCAGCCAGGAAAATAAGAATGTCTTTTGTTCTAGGCCAAGCGTTCAGAGTACCGAATATATAACTGTTCAGAGGTCAACATTTCTCTCCTGCCTCGCACCACGTGGCGCTATTGGCATGCTAATACAAATTACAATCAGTACATTTGGTAAATATCATTTGTTTAACTTTACCGGTTTCTAAGCCATTCTTGTAAACCATGGTATTTTTTTATAAGGGCTGGCAATTCAAATTGCATTTTTCTTAAATTGAAAATTGAAATTTGAAATTTTGAAATTGAAGTAAATTCAAATATCAATTTGTAGTTGGTAACATTCTTATTGGTGTAAACCAAAACGGCGAGCCTGCCGGGTTTCACATAACCCTTGTGTTTTTTCAATGTTGGAATTTTAACACCATTCTCTTAACACCGTTTTTGGCGTTAAACTGGTGTCAAAACACCCCCTTTTCTTAACACTGTTTTTTGGTGTTGAACTGGTCTAACACCATTTTTCAGTGTTACATTTTCAACACCATTCTTTCAACACCGTTTTTTGGTGTTCAACTGGTCTCGACACCATTTTTCAGTGTTGGATTGGGTCAACACCATTTTCTGAACACCGTTTGTTGGTGTTGAACTGGCCTCAACACCACATTTTGGTGTTGAATTATGTCAACACCGTTTCTCAGCACCACTTATTGGTGTTGAACTGGCCTCAACACTAAAAAATGGTGTTGGGCCAACACCGTTTTCCTGGCTGTGTATAATAGAGAACTTCACTATTGAAGTCGATCTTATCAAAGGCAGAGGCATCAGCGAGAATATCAGACTGTTATTAGATATAACAGAGAACTTCACTGTGAAGTCTTGATCTTATAGAAGGCAGAAACATCAGTGAGAATATTAGATTGTAGCTGGATATAGTAGAGACCTTAACTGTTCGAAGTATCGATCTTATAAATGGCGGGAAAATCAGCGAGAACATCAGATTGTTAGATATATAATATCGAACTTCGCAGTTGAAGCCTTGATCTTATAAAAGACAGAAACATCAGCGAGAATATCAGATTGTTATTAGATATAATAGAAAACTTCACAGTTGAAGCCTTGATCTTATAAAAGGCAGAAACATTAGCGAGAATATCAGATTTATTAGATATAATAGAGAACTTCATTATTGAAGTCTTGATCTTATAAAAGGCAGACGCATCAGCGAGAATATCAGAATGTTATTACATGTAACAGAGAACTTCACTGTTGAAGCCTTGATCTTATAAAAGGCGGGGAAATCAGCGAGAATATCAGATTTATTAGATATAATAGAGAACTTCATTATTGAAGTCTTGATCTTATAAAAGGCAGACGCATCAGCGAGAATATCAGAATGTTATTACATGTAACAGAGAACTTCACTGTTGAAGCCTTGATCTTATAAAAGGCGGGGAAATCAGCGAGAATATCAGATTTATTAGATATAATAGAGAACTTCATTATTGAAGTCTTGATCTTATAAAAGGCAGACGCATCAGCGAGAATATCAGAATGTTATTACATATAATAGAGAACTTCACTGTTGAAGTCTTGATCTTATAAAAGGCAGAAACATCAGTGAGAATATTAGATTGTAGCTGGGTATAGTAAAGACCTTAACTGTTTGAAGTATCGATCTTACAAAAGGCGGGGAAATCAACGAGAACATCAGATTGTTATTAGATATAATAGCGAACTTCACAGTTGAAGCCTTGATCTCATAAAGACAGAAACATCAGCGAGAATATCAGATTGTAATTAGATATCACAGAGAACTTCACTGTTGAAGTCTTGATCTTATAAAAGGCAGAAGCATCAGTGAGAATATTAGATTGTAGCTGGATATAGTAGAGAACTTAAGTGTTTGAAGTCTTGATCTTATAAAACGTGGGAAAACCAGTGAAAATATCAGATTGTTATTAGATATAATAGCGAACTTCACCGTTGAAGTCTTGATCTTATAAAAGGAAGAAAATCAGTGAGAAAATATCAGATTGTTATTAGATATAATCGAGACCTTCACCGGTGAAGTCTTGATCTTATAAAAGGAAGAAAATCAGTGAGAAAATATCAGATTGTTATTAGATGTAATAGAGAACTTAACTGTTTGAAGTTATGATCTTATAAAAGGCGGGAAAATTAGCGAGAACATAATAGCGAACCACCCACGTATTTGAAGTCTGGTTGACATGAGACTTTTTTCTGTCCGCGGAGGCTTATCCCCGGAAGTGACGGCATCACTGCCGGACATGACCGCATCACCTCGGAAGAAAACATGTCATGGGATTACTTCCGCTCACGTCACGTGACCGGAAGTGCATTCAATGACCTTTGCCGGAACTATATTGACCTTGACCACGCAATAACCCAGAAATATTACCCCTTAAATTTTACCCGGGGGAACAAATAAGTAGGTCAACTGGTCAAAAGCTGTCCTTTCTGTACTACTTAGGTGTGTGGCTTCATTTAGTTAACGACGTTCTGAACACCCATGCACCAATCCGAAAGAAGAAAATTCGCTTCAAACGACGTTAAGAATGTTTTAACGAGAAGATCTCAAACTCATGTCAGTGCAAGATGGGGAAAACAGGAACACGGAAAATAAGAAATATAAGTTTTTTTTAATGGAATTTCATGCTAAACAGTCTATATTATATTATAAGCGTCTAGTCCGTCATTCATACTTTTGCCGTCGGCCATTAAAGAATATCCGCGTCCATAATCCAAAGACCTATTCCATATTCCAGATAACAGTATTAGCACCAAAGTCAAAAAGACAATCATAGTATACATAAACATAGGCTAGTTTCCTGCAGCAGAGAAGCGGTCAACAGTTTTCAACGATGACGATTGTGACTGTTCATATGACATCATGAGGATCGTGAAGTACATGGGTTCATACGACCCCTAGCCCCAGGTTAAGCGGAATTAGACACAAGTTACGAAACATAACGCCATAGATATTGCACGCTACGCTCGTATTTTGCTATCAGCATGCGATATGTATCGCCAAATTTGAGAAACTTTGAGTGGAGGCGCTTGTTGGAATAGCCCTGTTTTATAAGTTTCTGCAACAATGTTTTGTGACGTTGATTAAAATCGTGACATTTAACACAGGATCTGGCAAATGCTACTAGGCGAGATACGACAGCAGGCGAGATACGACAGCCTATGATAGTTAAAGGGATCAAGGAATTTTAGCAACGCTTTAACGCCTACCTTAACGCCTTAACGCCTAACTTAACGCCTTAACGCTTTATTCTAACGCCTTACCGCCCTAGCATAACGCCTTGACGCCATGATGCAGACAGATGAAAGAAAGAAAGATCAACTCGTTCACAAGTTTTCATATAATTTATTCTCAATTTTACATCATACCCAAGCTGGGGGAGCAGCGTTGGCTATGTTTACAATTCAAGTATGCTCTTGTCAAAAGACGTCATTTGGCGCTGCATTTGTCATATTCGTTCTTGTCCGTTATATATATTCTCGGCTGCTCTTGTCCACTCAGAAGCCGCCATTTCAGAAAGTCCAATCTTCGGCCATGTTCGCTCTGATCCGTTTTTGTTAATCGTCGTCGGGCAGGTCAGGATACTGTAACGGCAACATGTCTTGCGCATGTTAGCTGTTTGCGCATTTTCATCACATTTTGCAGGAACTCGGTGGGTGATAGTCTCATATTCTCTTCAAAGTGATGATTGGTCTTCATGATGGACGTTTGCGTGGAGTCGCCTTTCATTTCAAACGGTAGCAGCTATACCTCTCATAGATCGCTATGGCTGTTTTTCTGACGCAGGGGCGCATTTTGATGTACGTCTGTAGTAAGTTATCCTGCTCGGCGTCTTCGATCGCCGCAGCGTGAGTATTAACAGCTTCATGCAAAATACGATCCAGAAGGTTGGTTCTTCCTCACTTCCCTGGGATGTAGGCTGACTATCTGAGGTCAAGCTCTCCGTATCAGTGGATAGACTCTCAGCAGTCTCTGTTTCGGTATCAGTCGGTGGACTCTCAGAATTAGCTAGCATATTCTCAGCATCCGCCTCAGTGGACTCCTCAGAGTCTTCAATCCCAAGAATATTCTTCTGGTGTCTGGTGGACGTGCGTTTGTACTCAGAGCAAGTATAAGCCATGTTGAGGGTTGAACGTCGACTGTGCACGTTTTTGGGATATGCTTGGTTTTATGGACAGTAACGCTTCAACGCCCTGATTGTTCTAGATATTCCATGGAATCGATCATTCATGAACGGACATCATCATGTTGGGTGTTGGAGAAGATAACTTTCCGTCTCCAGCTGCGTCTCCGCATTGGATTGAAATGCCTCATGCAGGGTCAGAAAATTCTGGACATGGGTAATTGTGTTGGTACCCTCTTTGGGTACCATCTGTTTCTTATGCAGCAGAAGACATACCCGGGTCACCCATTGGATGTCATCTATGAGCGTGATAAGATGAAAACGCATGCGTTAGTGCTGAGCGATCTCGGTGGACCCACCTTGAGCTGTATCAATAATATCATCGACTTGAACGTCGGCTTGACGTTACGCATCGGCTGGAATATCCTCGTTGTCAGCGAGAATATCGGATTGTTATTAGATATAATAGAGAACTTCACTGTTGAAGTCTTGATCTTATAAAAGGCAGAAACATCAGTGAGAATATTAGATTGTAGCTGGGTATAGTAAAGACCTTAACTGTTTGAAGCATCGATCTGATAAAAGGCGGGGAAATCAGCGAGAACATCAAATTGTTATTAGATATAATAGCGAACTTCACAGTTGAAGCCTTGATCTTATAAAAGACAGAAACATCAGCGAGAATATCAGATTGTAATTAGATATAACAGAGAACTTCACTGTTGAAGTCTTGATCTTATAAAAGGCAGAAACATCAGTGAGAATATGAGATTGCAGCTGGATATAGTAGAGAACTTAAGTATTTGAAGTCTTGATCTTATAAAACGTGCGAAAACCAGTGAAAATATCAGATTGTTATTAGATATAATAGCGAACTTCACCGTTGAAGTCTTGATCTTATAAAAGGAAGAAAATCAGTGAGAAAATATCAGATTGTTATTGGATATAATCGAGACCTTCACCGTTGAAGTCTTGATCTTATAAAAGGAAGAAAATCAGCGAGAATATCGGATTGTTATTAGATATAATAGAGAACTTCACTGTTGAAGTCTTGATCTTATAAAAGGCAGAAACATTAGCGAGAATATCGGATTTTTATTAGATATAATAGAGAACTTCACTATTGAAGTCGATCTTATCAAAGGCAGAGGCATCAGCGAGAATATCAGACTGTTATTAGATATAACAGAGAACTTCACTGTGAAGTCTTGATCTTATAGAAGGTAGAAACATCAATGAGAATATTGGATTGTAGCTGGATATAGTAGAGGCCTTAACTGTTCGAAGTATCGATCTTATAAAAGGCGGGAAAATCAGCGAGAACATCAGATTGTTAGATATAATAGCGAACTTCACAGTTGAAGCCTTGATCTTATAAAAGACAGAAACATCAGCGAGAATATCAGATTGTTATTAGATATAATAGAAAACTTCACAGTTGAAGCCTTGATCTTATAAAAGGCAGAAACATTAGCGAGAATATCAGATTTGTATTAGATATAACAGAGAACTTCCCTTTGAAGTCTTGATAGAGCCCACACGAGAATGGTGTCGTGTGGGCTATTTATAAGTCAACTATGGACGATTTTGATCTTAATGACGCGTTCAAACAGGTGTTTCTTTTGTGCCATCGCTCTGATATACACCGCTGTCCACCTCATGCCTGGGGTTTTCAACACTAACGCTGTCGTTTCAATTTCCATATGAATCGAGTCCTTGTCCAGCAATTTCATATGGGTCACGAGGTCAACATACTGTTGACCTTAAGCCCGTTATAATCTGGGTACCAATGTGTTATGGGCTAAAATTGCGGCTTCCTCTTTCGAATATCCTTTGTGGTGAAACTTGTTTTCTGTGGACTCCAACGTCTCGCCCATCTTGGTGTTCATGCTTTCATTGAACAAATGCTTCCACAGCCTCGAGTTCACGTTGTGTTCATTCTCTTGTACGGGTTTGGGTTGGTCCTTCACGGTTGAGAGATATTCCGGGACTAGTGGTACTCGAAGGATGGTATGAAGGTCGCTGACTCTGACGTTGTAGTGACCCCTCGCCGGGTAACAGGTGGGTCGTCAACCGGCGATCTTCGGGGGAACTGAGCTTTTAAGTCTACGACAAGGTAGCCATACGGGTCGGCGACTCGTCGCGGCTTGAAACGTCTGGATGAAATGGTCGATGTCCTGAGGATAAATCCGGCTACCAAACACACGGATTTGCGCTCTATCGATGGGATTGGAGAACAACACGAAGTATTGGCAGTTCAAGGCAATATCGTTGAACGGCTTCCCTTGAGGAAAGAGATTCTGGGTCAAATAGATGACGGAGAGATTTCGATGATGGGATCCTTTCGTAAACAAGTCGGCCATGAATTGTTCTTGGTCGCGCCCATCAGATAATCTAGTGCTACCACGTTGTTCTGCTCGGGGTCGAAGAAATACGCGTGATCGATATCGTGAGGAACCCCTAGGACGAAGCCCACATTCTGTAACCTTGTAGTTTCGTAGGCGGGCTGCCACTGACTGTAGCTCCAAACTATACGGGTATAGCTTATAGGCCCTTTCTCTAAGAATTTCATCATCCAGCAGGTCTTTCCACATCTCGTAGGACCGCTCACCGTCATCGTATAGGGGTGCTCTAATACTCTCGTGTGTGACGTAGGTGTTGATCGTTCTTCACGCGTACTTTGAATTTGCGTGTGATCTGGACTCCGTTCCGTGAGATGGCTTCGCTTTACACGATTATTATATATGGAAAGCAAATGTCTACGTAGATTAAATGGCGTGGAATATGACTTAGAACACAAGTGACATGCGTAAACCATGGCTCTCGTCTCCACGAACACCCGGCGTATAATGAAGCTTTCACAGATTTATGTCGTGTTTTATATGCAAGAGCTCATGTCGCGTGAAATGAAGGGCGACCCCACACACTGGTCCATCAAGAAAACCAAGCGTCAAATTGAGGAGGATATGGCGCTACCACCCACCGATGCCCTTGAAAATGCGATCAAAATGCGAAAACAACTGTTTCAGGATACGTTGCCTCAATGGTATCCTGGACTGCCAGACGATCCTTAGGTCAAGAGCGACCATGACGAAAGATTGAACTTTCTCAAAGGACGGCTTCTGATTGGACAACAGCATAATTGAATTGTAAACACACCCATAGTTCCTCCCCCAGCGTGGATGTGCGGTGCTGTAGGGGATAATAAAATGATTGGATTGTCATCCGTATTGTTGTTGCTGTTATTCTTTGTTTAGAATACTGCTTAGCATGGATTACATCTGTGAGGCATATGGGTGTGTGTGATTAAACAACAGTGTGCTTAAGCCCAAGTCCCACTTAGGCGAATTCCTTTACGAAGCTTGACGATTTAAGATCGTAAGTATTGGTAAGATTCTCGCAAGCTATTCGTAAAGACATTCGCCATGATTCGTAAGCCATCGCTTCAATTCGTAAGAAAATCGTCGCCACGGTTTTATCGCCGCGTCAATTTCAAAATGTTCAAAAAATTCGCCAAGCAATGCGATTTTGCCTTAAGTCTCAAATATTCGTAATTTTATCGTAAGTCGTCGTAACTACGTTGTAATGCATCGTAATTAAGTCGTAATTTAATCGCCTTATTGGTAACAGTTCCGTTAATAATCGTCAAATGAAAAATAAATACTAATAGTTACGATAAAGCCCAAGTCCCACTTAAGCGAAGTTGTTTACGAAACTTTGCGATGTATTGGTCGTAATGTTTCGTAATAAATCGCTTTACAAAAACCGGTTTTCCCGTCATTTGGGGCGAATAGATACGACATGTTTTACGAGTAATTACGACTGTTTGCGATGCAGTTACAAAGAAATACGATACTTTTACAACAGTTAGCGATATTCGCACCCAAATTTAGGCGAATCAGTGCGATACAGTTGCGAATATGTGCGATGTATTTGCGAACATTTACGAAGTGCATACGACTACTTGCCATTATTTCACGATGTCTCGCGAATACGTACGAAGGTTTTACGACGTTTTTACGACGTTGTTATGACAGTTTGGGTAAAATGTTTACGATTACTTCGTATACCATCGTTTCCTGTCGTAAGTTATCGTAACTATTATTGTTTATTTTTCTCTTGACGATTATTAACGGAACTATTACAAATAAGGCGATTAAATTACGACTTAATTACGATGCACTACAACGTAGTTACGACGACTTACGATTGTTTACTATAAAATTATGAATATTTGAGACTTAAGGCAAAATCGCATTGCTTGGCGAATTTTTTGAACATTTTGAAATTGGCGAATGTCTTTACGAATAGCTTGCGAGAATCTTACCAATACTTACGATCTTAAATCGTCAAGCTTCGTAAAGGAATTCGCCTAAGTGAGACTTGGGCTTTACTTAGGAAACGATTGTATACGAAGAAATCGTAAACATTTGACCCAACCTGTCATAACAACGTCCTAAAAACGTCGTAAAACCTTCGTACGTATTCGCAAGACATCGTGAAATAATGGCAAGTAGTCGTATGCACTTCGTAAATGTTCGCAAATACATCGCACATATTCGCAACTGTTTCGCTCTGATTCGCCTAAATTTGGGTGCGAATATCGCTAACTGTCGTAAAAGTATCGTATTTCTTTGTAACTGCATCGCAAACAGTCGTAATTATTCGTAAAACATGTCGTATCTATTCGCCCCAAATGACGGGAAAAACCGGCTTTTGTAATGCGATTTATTACGAAACATTACGACCAATACATCGCAAAGTTTCGTAAAATTTTTCGCTTAAGTGGGACTTGGGCTTAAGTCAGCCGTCTCTCTCTCTCCTCGCGTAGAGTCTACCTCACTCCTCCATGCTCATCCTATGGGATATATGTATATATGTATAGCAGCTCGCCTATCCCGTTGTTCCGCTTTTTATATTTCCGGGACAAATCCTAATTTTATATACACCCCGGGGTTAAAGTCCGTGTTCCGCTTTTTAATTCCACATACACCCAGTCATGACTTGATCGGCCTGGGGAGCGCTTCACATGGATACCCCATACGACCCATTCGGACCAATACTGGCCCACCTCGACCCCAAAACGTCCATTTCAATGCCCTTTTTCTACTGCACATGGGCGGAATCACGCCAGTTCCACGCCTCACCCATCCTCTCGGATGTTCCTCCACGAGTGCTTCACTATGACACCTCTCGCGATCCATTCGGGCCAATATTGGCCCATATCGACCCAAAAACGTCCATTCCCATATGCTTTTTCTAGTGCGCGTGCACTCCATAACCCCTACTTCCACGCCACACCCATCCAGTCGGATACTCCTCCGCGAGTGCTACATATTGACACATCCCACGGTCCAATCGGACCAATAGTGGTCCATCTCGGTCCATTCCCATGCCTTTTTTTACTGTGCATGCACAGAATGAGGTCAGTTCCACGCCATATTCGTCTAGTTGGATGCTCCTCCAGGGGTGCTACATATTGACACCTTCCTCTGCCCAATCGGTCAATAGTGGTTGATATCGACTCCAAAATCACCATTCCCATGAACTTTTTCTACTGCGCATGCGCGGAATGGCGTCAGTTCAACGCCACACCCATCCAGTCGGATGCTCCTCCACGAGTGCTTCACAATGACACTTCCCCCGGCCCAATCGGACCAATACCCAAAACACTCGCCCCCAATCTGCCTATGGAGCACTCATGCACATTCAGAACTTTTCAACAACAGTCACCCCATGGCTTCGAGACCCATGCCTTCGTCTTCTAGACGGAACAAACAAGGTGCCACACTCCATACCGCAAATATGGATGCGTGGGTTCCCCATTGGGCCTATACCAGAGCGGTATATTGATCTGCCCTGTGGTAGATATATTGGGATATTTTCAGCCTTGCCTGGTAAGGTCAGACTCGCTGTGCTGTGGATAACGTACTTGCTTCTGGAGCGCGCAGTACGGGTTCGACTCCAGCTAGGGCCAGGGGAATTCCCCTTCTCTCGTTGAATGGTTATGCATAGGGATTATAACCTAGAAGCTATACCCTGGACCCTTGACCTCGATTGCCCTCCGGACATTCCATGAGATGACCGGACATTGCCGGAGATGACCGGACATTTCCGAAGATTGCCGGACATTCCCGAAGATTCAGACGAAGCGACCACCCGCGTCTTTGAAGTCTCGTCGACATGGGACTACTTTCTGTCCGCGGAGGCTTATCCCCGGAAGTGACCGCATCACCGCGGAGGAATACATCTCACGGGATCACTTCCGGTCACGTCACGTGAACGGAAGTGCATTCAATGACATTTGCCGGAACTATATTGACCTTGACCACGCCATAACCCAGAAATATTACCCCTTAAATTTTACCCGGGGGAACAAATAAGTAGGTCAATTGGTCAAAAGCTGTCCTTTCTATGCTACTTATGTGTGTGGCTTCATTTATTTAACGACGTTCTGAACACTCAGGCGCCAATCCGAAAAAGGAAAATTCGCGTCCAGAATTAAAGCTTGTGCATTAAATATGTTGACGTGGAGTACAGCTCAGAAGTTTTGTCTATTTCTATAATAACGTCCAGAATGTTTTAACGACAAGATCTCAAGCTCATGTCAGTGCAAGATGGGACAAACAGGAACACGCAAAATAAGAAATATAAGTCTTTTATGGAATTTCATGCTAAACAGACAAAGGGACGTGTGGTATCAAGGAATTTTAGCAACATTTCTTCGATCTGTTGCTCAAGGCATCGGCTTCATCTCCACCTGAACTTGTTGTGAACGATAAAGGGATCCCCCCCCCCCCACTCGCAAGAAATTGGTAACGCCTTCAATGGTCTGTGAACCTAGCGGATGACCCTATACGTTTTTGTTTATGGACAAACTCTAAAGAATTTGATCATATTTTTTGTTCATTTGAAAAATGATCGCATATCATTTTTTTTCCTAATTTTGGGATTACACAGTCTTAGTACAGCATAGATTCTGGTGCTGGAAAATTGGTCGAATCTCATTCGAACCAGCGACAACCAGAGTAGGGCACCCATCCGTCAGCACTATATGGCGTGTCACGGATCTCGATCGGTGTGGTGTCTGCTGCTGCCACCGGGATATATTTGTCTTGCCATGTACGACCGCTGAGAGGTATCTCTTGGAGTTTTAAACACCACCAGGTAGTGGGAATTCAAACTGATGTTCCGATCTTCCTTTTTTACTGAACAAATTCTGTACGATGTAGATGACGCTGAGTCGAAGATGATGACTGCCATTGGTACAGAGCTGGCTCACAAGGCATCGGTTTTCGCCTGAAGATCATCGACGATCAAGGCGTCCGGTTCCAAGGGCGTCCGGCTCCAAGCAGGTCAGGGTGAGCAGCCCTTCCACAAAGTAGACGATGAGCATCGTCTCATACGCCGCCTGCCATTCCCAGTAACACCACACAATCTTGTTGAGAAAGTCCAATTTCTTTTCTTGCCTTAATACTCCTATTCATATACCCCTTGGACCAAAACGCCATTTAACTTGGTGATATGCGGTGGCTTATCTCCACTGCTGGAAAATCTTTTCTGTCCAAGGGGTCCTTCGTGTCTAAATGTGTATTTGAATGACTCGATTTAAACCCTTTTTTCACGAAATAGCACATGCTGCAGATTTCAATTTCATGTCATAACTATAATCATAACGCAATCGAGCTAGAACTTTGACATATTGCGTACATATATTTTCTCTTGCCGTTAGATTAAAGCAAAAAAAAAATTAGGATAATTTCTTTCTTCGATTTCAATCGCACCATTTAGGCCAAAATGCCGCGTTATCGTACCATCTCGTTTTTACCTCCGTCGATCAGACGGAGGTCTAGGAACGCAACGTGAAATCTCCCGCCAAATAATTGTCATATGGGGAACCCACGACTCATAGTATTTCCAATAGGGATCGTCATGGTTCCCGACGAAATCTTGCACTTTTTCTTTGGACACAATTGAAATAATGGGGTTCCCCATTGCAATGCATTGCAGTGGGCCTTGCTTCTGTAGTCGGGTTCCACCTCAATCTCGAATTGAAACTCACAGCGAGGCTGGACCCAAATCGCTGAACCTCAAACGACGTTGCCAAATCAGGTCAGATTTCCCATCAATTTTCTCTCCCCCCCCCCCCTTTGGCTAAACTACACCCGTTCTCTCCCTCTTTTCCCCATCAAACGAAAGCTTGTGAAAATCTAGGAGGCAGGAAATATTCCCTTTCCACCAGCAAACACGTATTATCCACTTAATGGACGACGGCTGGATTATGAATGACGGACTAGACGCTTGTAATGTTGTTGTTTTCCATTTCCGGGTTTGTATTTTGAGTCATTTCTTGTTTCCAAGAGTGTTTCATTACTCCAGATCTATGCGAACATGTTCTATGACATATCATGTTCTAACGCAGGTCAGTCTCGTTCCATCGAACTATAGCCAATTAGTCGTTAAATCAATAACCGAACAAAGGGGGCGTGGTCCATATACTTGTAATGTTGTGTAAAACTGTAAAATGCATGTTTTATTTTTCGTTTATTTTTTATTTTGCTGCATATTTGGGCGCGGAAAAAGTATCCGTAATCTTCCACTGATATATAACGTAGATAGCAAACCTGTCTCATAGTCTGTGAAACCCAAATTGTATGAAAATTCAACGCAAACAACATGTGCTATTTTTCTTTGTTTTTATTCAAAATTCATGTTTACTTTTGGGTCAAATTTATATTTCCATGCTTGATTGAGACTGGAAATGCATTGAAACTTCCACCAGCATGTCCCGTAGCCCATAAGACTTTTACGTGGTCTGCCAAATCAAAATTGTGCGATTTATCAACGCGCAGCACATGTACCAAATTCATGTATTTATTATGTAAAATGCAGGTTTGCTTTTTTCTGCAAATTCATATTTCCCTGCCTGTTTCAGATTAAAAAACCATTAGCAAAGTTTTGATAACATGTGGCGTAGATGATAAACCTGTCACGTAGTCCTTGAAATCCAAATTGTGCAAAAATTCAACGCAAACAACATGTACAATATTGTAGCATTTTTGTGTAATAGTCATGTTGATTTTTGGGTCAAATTCATATTTCCTTCCTTGCTTGGGACTGGGAATGCATTGGAAAACTTCCGCCAACATGTCCCGTAGTCCATAAGACTTTCACGTAGTCTGCCAAATCAAAATTGTGCGATTTATCAACGCGCAGCACACGTACCAAATTTATGTCTTTGTTATGTAAAATGCAGGTTTGCTTTTTTCTGCAAATTCATATTTTCCTGCCTGTTTCGGACTGGAAAACAATCAATAAAGTTCCGCCAACATGTGTCGTACATGATAAACCTGTCACGTAGTCCGTGAAATCCAAATTGTGCGAAACTTCAACACAAACAACATGTACTATATTGTAGTATTTTTGTGTAATAGTCCGGTTGATTTTTGGGTCAAATTCATATTTCCCTGCCTGTTTCGGACTGGAAAACCATCAGTAAACTTCTGCAAACATGTGCTGACTGCCCATAACAGTATCATGTAGTTCACAAGCCAAAAACGTGTGATTCACAGCAACATGTCACATGTATAAGCTTATACATGTACAATGTCATATATGGCATGTTTACTTTTGAATTAATTTCATATTTCCAGTCATGGCATTTACCTGGAGAGCACTGAAAAACTTATGCAGACATGTGCCGCTGCCCAGTCCACAGACCACTAATCCTGCAATTTACAGCGACATAGCACATATACATGTACAATGCTTTGGCATATGTTTACCTTTAAATTTATTTCATAGTTCCAGCCATAAACTTGATGTAAGATACAATAATCTTCTGCCAACATGTTGTAAAGTCCATAAACCTGTCACGTAGGTCATGAAGCACATAAGCATCAGAGTCAGTGATTGACCACAACCCCCCCCCCCCGATTCCTCAGGAAATAAACATTACGCATGTAATGATGACCGGCAGAGTGATACATGTGTCAATCGGTCAGACATTTTCAAGGATGCCCAGTTTTACCTCAAAACAACCATGCCGGACTTCATTCCTTCTCTCAGAATAATTGGATCTAACTTTTACAAAACCTGCAGCCCCCAATAGCTCCTGGATCTAGACCACATAAATGAAGGGATCTAGTTTATCGGTGCTATGGCAAAAATATCATGTAGAATGGGTTGTGTGGATAATATCAGATTCATGAAAGTTGAAGTCCTGCAGCATGCTCCACAAATATCATCAAAGGTCATAAAACTTTCTGGTCTGCGCCAGTGTGGATCTATACTTGTTTTTTGTTTTTGTTTTTTTTACAAAATTATCTCCCTTGACCAGGTGAGGACTTGAATGTGTCAGAAATGATTTAGCTTCTAGAAACAAAGACTACATTTCCTGAGTACCATGGTGCTATATATTGTTATGATTGGCTTAACTTTAGCTGCTGAAGATATTTCTAATTTGAGGATAGTGGGCAATCATACTAAATTTATTTTCATAACTTCATTTATTTTCACAATAAGCAACATAATCGAGATTAGCAAGTGAAGTTTTACAACATAATATAATACGCATCATGGATCTCCTTCAGTTTAGTGTAGACATATATACCCTTGGATATCTGTTACCCTGATTCAGTCATAATATTGTCTGTATTATATTGATGTCGACAAGGAATATACATAATTATTTGATAGTATTATTAATTGTATGTTGTTTATGATTAACATGAACTTTTTATTCGCTGGAATCCAGCCATTTGTTCCATATGGGCAATATTCTCATCAGCCATCACCATTCAATATGAATGTGATACATGTACAAGTCCATGGTAATTGATACATTATGGTGAAGGTGACCTGTAACACCAGTATACAAAATTATTCCGAGCTCATTGAATCCGCACATGATGCTGAGACAGATCAGAACGAAGTGTCGGTAAAATCAGATGTGTTTTGTAGAGGATTCTGTCAATGAGGATGCTATACTGTACACATACAAAATATGAAGTGTTGATGTGTAGGGCCTATAGCATAAAATCACAAGCAAGTTGATAAAACTAGGCACACAGGGTCTCATTTCTGCCGCTAACGTGTTGATTTGGGTGGGGGTGTCCTCTCATGGGGAGGTGTGGGTGGGAAGGGGCCTAATGTCTCAAGCAGTATTCCAGGTTTTCCATCAATATACTCTATTCCATACCCCAATATTTCAAGCACGTGAAATCAAAGAAATATTATTTGCGGGGAATGGGACTTCCACATCCCTAGCTGGACATGCTAGTGGGGAACCATCAATCTCACGTTAATTGCCATTGGTGAAGTTCACGTTAACAAATGCAAAATTGAGCTTGGCATCCGGCCCTATGTTATTCAGTGATGTACTATTCCCCTGCTGACCCTGTTGCCTCGACGGAGGTCTTTGGGCTCATTCAGCGCTTGTTTCAACTACGTGTTGCATGTAATACATCTTTTTTTATCTATACTATTCTCACAGGGTTATGAGGTAACGAAGGAGAGAGTTTCCGACATAGCCTACATAGCTGACGAAGAACCCAAGATTCTTACAAGAGTGTCCGCTAGATTTAACTGCCTCAAAATTGTTATGAACTTTAATGTAACTCAAATCTAAAAGAACATACTGTGACAGAGATGCTAGCTGGCTCTGCTGGTCTTGTCCGGCTGAAGTTGAGTATAAGTGTTGTTTCACATTATCGTTCCTTCTGACAGTTTCGTTCCTTCTGATAGTAGCATGGGTTTGCTATGAACTTCCCTCTTACGGATTCATCTTACTCATTTAAAAAGTAACATTCAGAGACCTCCATAAAAACATATTTGCAGCAGATATGATCAGATTAAATGAGGTCCATTTGTTGCCTGTATTCGGTTATTTTTTTGTGATAGCTAGTCTGTCATTATGCCGAGCTGTCTCAGGTTACCGATAAGAGCATATACTACGGTATAATAAACGACGTCATTCAAGGGTCATGTATGGTACTGACGGACCTCTCCCCCCCCCCCATACATGGCTGTCATTATTAACAGTGAAGGCAAACATTACTTGAAATGAGATTTCCCACGCTGTAAATTAAGAATATCCTGAGGGTAGGTAACTAATAATTATGCAACTTTGGGCAAGTTTATTTTGAAACAGTCAGAACTTATCTCAAAATAACAATCCAACTCCAAGACACTGATAACAAGTATTAGAGCGGGGCGTTCTGTTGTTACTGAGTAAACTCCAGGTCCTTTAATATCTCGATGAAGCTTGGAGAACTTTCAAAGTGAGATTCAGGCCCAGGTAGGATTGTTTGAATTTGCAAAAATACTTACATAACCAAAACATTGTCATTAAGAAAGTTTATACAGAACTGGATTCTAATAATCTTGCAGTAAAAGATGAACACAAATGGGATTTCAATTCCTGTATGCGATTGGATCAACAATATGACGACAGAATATTAGAAAAATATCATAGTTAACCATTGTACATGAGTAGTATACAAGGCGTAAATTCGGTCTTTAGCTCCCCACTGCGCATGCGCAGAACCTGTTTTGACGTCACAATTGGGGGAGGTTGGGGAGGTGCGCATGCGTGATGAGGGGGCGTGTGTGTGGGTGGTGGGTGCTGGATTGTGGGTGGTGGGACAGCCGCCATCTTGTACCCAGCACCCACCACCCACATGTGTGGGTGGTGGGACAGCCGCCATCTTGTACCCAGCACCCACCACCCACACACACATAGGCCACGCCCCAATCGGCTATCAAAAATAGTTCCATGTATTCATCCGCGGTGATGCGGTCTGGCAGCAATTTTGGCGGTGATTCGGTCTCTGGAAAAAGCTTCCGCGAAGAAAAAGTAGTCCCTAGATAAAATGGTCCGATTGGGTCGAGTGAGGTATCAAAGTGAAGCTTATGTGAAGGGGCATCTAATGGGCTGGGTGTGGGGTTGAACTATCGGCCTTCTGCGCATGCGCGGTGGCTGAGGGGTATGAAAATAGCCGTGTTGGAGCTAGGGAAGCCCCTAAGGGTCCGATGGGGTCGAGTGAGGTATCAAAGTGAAGCTTATGTGAAGGGGCATCTAATGGGCTGGGTGTGGGGTTGAGCTATCGGCATTCTGCGCATGCGCGGAGGCCCAAGGGTATGGAAATAGACGTTTTGGAGCTAGGGAAGCCCCTAATGGACCAATGGGGTCGAGTGAGGTATCAAAGTGAAGCATACGTGAAGGGGCATCTGATGGGCTGGGTGTGGGGTTGAACTATCGGCATTCTGCGCATGCGCGGTGGCCGAAGGGTATGGAAATAGACGTTTTGGAGCTAGGGGAGCCCTAATGGACCAATGGGGTCGAGTGAGGTATCGATGTGAAGCATTCGTGAAGGGGCATCTGATGGGCTGGGTGTGGGATTGAACTATCGGCATTCTGCGCATGCGCGGTGGCCCAAGGGTATGGAAATAGACGTTTTGGAGCTAGGGGAGTCCCTAATGGACCAATGGGGTCGAGTAAGGTATCAAAGTGAAGCATTCGTGAAGGGGCATCTGATGGACTGGGTGTGGGGGTGAAATATCGGCATTCTGCGCATGCGCGGTGGCCGAAGGGTATGAAAATAGCCTTTTTGGAGCTAGGGGAGCCCCTAGTGGACCGATGGGGCCGAGTGAGGTATCAATGTGAAGCATTCATGAAGGGGCATCTAATGGACTGGGTGTGGGGTTGAAATAGCGGCCTTCTGCGCATGCGCGGTGGCCGAAGGGTATGAAACTAGCTTTTTGGAGCTAGGGGAGCCCCTAGTGGACCGATGGGGTCGAGTGAGGTATCAAAGTGAAGCATTCGTGAAGGGGCATCTGATGGACTGGGTATGGGATTAAATATCGGCATTCTGCGCATGCGCGGTGGCGAAAGGTATGAAAATAGCCTTTTGGAGCTAGGGGAGGCTAGTGGACCAAATGGGGTCGAGTGAGGTATCAAAGTGAAGCATTCGTGAAGGGGCATCTGATGGACTGGGTATGGGATTAAATTAGGGTCATTCTTAGGGGCATCTGATGGGCTGGGTGTGGGGTTGAACTATCGGCATTCTGCGCATGCGCGGTGGCCCAAGGGTATGGAAATAGACGTTTTGGAGCTAGGGGAGCCCCTAATGGACCAATGGGGTCGAGTAAGGTATCAAAAAGTGAAGCATTCGTGAAGGGGCATCTGATGGACTGGGTGCGGGGTTGAAATATCGGCATTCTGCGCATGCGCGGTGGCCGAAGTGTATGGAAATAGACGTTTTGGAGCTAGGGGAGCCCTAATGGACCAATGGGGTCGAGTAAGGTATCAAAGTGAAGCTTATGTGAAGGGGCATCTGATGGACTGGGTGTGGGGTTGAAATATCGGCATTCTGCGCATGCGCGGTGGCCGAAGGGTATGAAAATGGCCTTTTTGGAGCTAGGGGAGCCCCTAGTGGACCGATGGGGTCGAGTGAGGTATCAAAGTGAAGCATTCGTGAAGGGGCATCTGGTGGACTGGGTATGGGATTAAATTAGGGTCATTCTTAGGGGCATCTGATGGGCTGGGTGTGGGGTTGAACTATCGGCATTCTGCGCATGCGCGGTGGCCCAAGGGTATGGAAATAGACGTTTTGAGGCACAAGAGGAGCCCTAATGGACCAAGTGGGGTCGAGTAAGGTATCAAAGTGAAGCATTCGTGAAGGGGCATCTGATGGACTGGGTGTGGGGTTGAAATATCGGCATTCTGCGCATGCGCGGTGGCCCAAGGGTATGGAAATAGACGTTTTGGAGCTAGGGAGCCCTAATGGACCAATGGGGTCGAGTAAGGCATCAAGTGAAGCATTCGTGAAGGGGCATCTGATGGACTGGGTGTGGGGGTTGAAATATCGGCATTCTGCGCATGCGCGGTGGCCGAAGGGTATGAAAATAGCCTTTTTGGAGCTAGGGGAGCCCCTAGTGGACCGATGGGGTCGAGTGAGGTATCAAAGTGAAGCATTCATGAAGGGGCATCTGATGGACTGGGTGTGGGGTTGAAATATCGGCATTCTGCGCATGCGCGGTGGCCGAAGGGTATGAAAATAGCCTTTTTGGAGCTAGGGGAGCCCCTAGTGGACCGATGGGGTCGAGTGAGGTATCAAAGTGAAGCATTCGTGAAGGGGCATCTGATGGACTGGGTATGGGATTAAATTAGGGTCATTCTGCGCATGCGCGGTGGCCCAAGGGTATGGAAATAGCCGTTTTGGAGCTAGGGGAGCCCCTAATGGTCGAATGGGGTCGAGTGAGGTATCAAAGTGAAGCCTAGGTGAAGAGGCATTCAGGCAATGGGGTGGGTGCATGTAAAATTTTTCCTGAAAAAAAAAAACGGAAAACGGACTTTATCGAAAAATCCGGGAAAATGCCTATATGGGGTATGGGGGGTATATAGGTCGCCGGGCTTAACGGGGCTCGCCTGTCAATAGAGTTATCTCCCCTAGTTCCAGGGTGGGTGTATGTAAAAATTTTCCTGAAAAAATACGGAATACGGACTTTATTCTAAATTACGGGAAAATGCCTATATGGGGTATGGGCAGTATAGCACCATCCTGGGAAACCTACTTCTCCACATTTGCGGTATAGGTTGTGGTGTCTCGTTTTCTTAGTCTCGTCAAAACAAACATGATAAGAAGTGTTGCGGAGCGAATCGGTGAAATTTTTGAAAAAAGTCACCGAGCCCCATATAGTTCCATACTGGGGTATAGGATCAATGTTTGTCCCCCTGGGAAACGTACTTCTATACATTTGCGGTAGGGTTGTGGGGTCTCGTTTTACTCGTCTCGTCATTTAGAACACCATAGGAAGTGTTGCGGAGCGAATCGGTGAAATTTTTGAAAAAAGTCACCGAGGCCTGGGTAGGCCCATAGGCCTATACTGCATGGCTATGGGTGTATAGGGCCATACGGGGTGGACATGTTGGAGTCTAGGTGAGTCCCTGGTGGTCCAATGGGGTCGAGTGGGGTCTTATTTTGAAGCTCTCGTGCAGGAGCATCCGACTGGGCTAATGGTTCGTCCGTGTTCGATAGTCTGCGCATGCGCAGTCTGGCCGTAGTATAGAAAACAGGCATTTTGGGTGCTATGTAGGGGTGTGTTTGGGTTAGAGATGGACTAATCACGGTTCGAATGGGTCGTGTGAGGTGTCAAAGTGAAGCTTGTGTGGGGTAGAGTCAGAATGGTGTGTTTTTGAATGCAAGTCGCGTCAATCTGCGCATGCGCAGTTGGTTGTATTAAGTAAAGTGGCCATTTTGGAGCAGTACATGAAGGTGTTTGGGGTAGAGATGGACCGCTATGGGTCCGAATGGGTCGTGGAGGGTGTCAAAGTGAAGCTTGTGTGGGGTAGAGTCAGAATGGCGTGTTTTTGAATGCAAGTCGCGTCAATCTGCGCAGGCGCAGTTGGTTGTAGTAAGTAAAGTGGCCATTTTCGGGCAGTACATGAAGGTATTTGGGATCGAGATGGGCTATTCACGGTTCGAATGCGTCCTGGAAGGTGTCATCTTGTAGTTCTCGGGGTGTACATTCCGATTTGGGGGATGTTCGCGTCATCTGTGACGTCATCGGTGACGTCATCGGTACGAGTAGTAGCGAAAGTGGACATTTTCGGGTAGTACATGAAGGTATTTGGGATCGAGATGGGCTATTCACGGTTCGAATGCGTCCTGGAAGGTGTCATCTTGTAGTTCTCGGGGTGTACATTCCGATTTGGGGGATGTTCGCGTCATCTGTGACGTCATCGGTGACGTCATCGGTACGAGTAGTAGCGAAAGTGGACATTTTCGGGCAGTACATGAAGGTATTTGGGGTCGAGATGGGCTATTCACGGTTCGAATGCGTCCTGGAAGGTGTCATCTTGTAGTTCTCGGGGTGTACATTCCGATTTGAGGGATGTTCGCGTCATCTGTGACGTCATCGGTGACGTCATCGGTACGAGTAGTAGCGAAAGTGGACATTTTCGGGCAGTACATGAAGGTATTTGGGGTCGAGATGGGCTATTCACGGTTCGAATGCGTCCTGGAAGGTGTCATCTTGTAGTTCTCGGGGTGTACATTCCGATTTGAGGGATGTCCGCGTCATCTGTGACGTCATTGATGACGTCATCGGTACGAGTAGTAGCGAAAGTGGACATTTTGTGGGTGCGTGGGGGTGAGTTTGGTGTAGAGATGGACCATCCTTAGTCCGAATGCGTCGTGTGAGGTGTCATTTTGTAGCTCTCGGGGTGTACAATCCGAATTGAGGCATGTCCGAAGCATCTGTGACGTCATCGATGACGTCATCAGTAGGAGTATTAGCGAAAGTGAGCCTTTTGGGGCAGTGCAGGAAGGTATTTGGTGTAGAGATGGACCATCCGCGTTGCGAATGCGTCGTGTGGGGTGTCATGTTGTAGCTCTCGGAGTATAGACCCTGATTTCAGGGATATTTACAGCATCTGTGACGTCATTGGTGACGTCATTAGTACAAGTTGTAGCGAAAGTGGGCATTTTTTAGCAGTGAAGGATGTTATTTGGCCTTTTGGGGCAGTGCAGGAAGGTATTTGGTGTAGAGATGGACCATCCGTGTTGCGAATGCGTCATGGGATGTGTCATGTTGTAGCTCTCGGAGTATACACCCCGATTTCAGGGATATTTACAGCATCTGTGACGTCATCGATGACGTCATTAGTACAAGTTGTAGCGAAAGTGGGCCTTTTGAAGGTGTTTGGGGTAGAGATGGCCCGCTATGGATCCGAATGGGTCGTGGAGGGTGTCAAAGTGAAGCTTGTGTGGGGTAGAGTCAGAATGGCGTGTTTTTGAATGCAAGTCGCGTCAATCTGCGCAGGCGCAGTTGGTTGTAGTAAGTAAGTAAAGTGGCCATTTTCGGGGAGTACATGAAGGTATTTGGGATCGAGATGGACTATTCACGGTTCGATTTGGGGCAGTGCAGGAAGGTATTTGGTGTAGAGATGGACCATCCGCGTTGCGAATGCGTCGTGTGGGGTATCATGTTGTAGCTCTCGGAGTATAGACCCTGATTTCAGGGATATTTATAGCATCTGTGACGTCATTGGTGACGTCATTAGTACAAGTTGTAGCGAAAGTGGGCCTTTTTTAGCAGTGAAGGATGTTATTTGGTGTAGAGATGGACCATCTGCGGTCCAAATGGACCGTGTGAGGTGTCATCTTGTAGCAACGCCCACCAACACCATTCTTAATGCTTCAACGCCCTGGTGAAATAGCTCAGAAGCTCTGATATTCCATGGAATTGTCACTAATTCTTCGAAATGCGGTGATGCCCGTCAACGCCCGTCGTTACACCTTAACACTCTAACATAACGCCATGATATAGACCAGAGAGAGAACAACAACAACAACAAAGATGACACATGAGAGAACAACAACAA
The DNA here is from genome assembly GCA_036873755.1 of Hanleya hanleyi. Taxonomy (NCBI): domain Eukaryota; kingdom Metazoa; phylum Mollusca; class Polyplacophora; order Lepidopleurida; family Hanleyidae; genus Hanleya; species Hanleya hanleyi. Next base: position 91,404 of record JAVTVY010025447.1, read on the forward strand.
CAAGAAGTTTTTTTCAAATATTTTGTTTTCCCCAATGTTACATCACACCCACGCTGGGGGAGCCGCGTTGGGTATATTTACAATTCAAGAAGATTCTTATCCAATCAGAGGCCACCATTTGCATGTTTCATATTCGTTCCTGTCCGTTAGATGTATTCTTGTCCAATCAGAAGTCTCCATTTCAGAAAGTGCCATCTGAACCGTTTATTCTAATCATCATAGTTTAACCACGAAGAACGCAACATTGGTCATTATCTCCACTATCCACTTGGTGTTACAATTCAAGAAGACTTGTCCAATCAGAGGCCACCATTTGCATCTGTCATATTCGTTCCTGTCCGTTAGATGTATTCTTGTCCAATCAGAAGTCTTCATTTCAGAAAGTTCCATCTTCGGCCATGTTCGCTCTGAACCGTTTATTCTAATCACCGTTGGTCAAGCCAGGATACCGTTGAGGCAACATATCCTCAGATAGTTGTTTGCGCATTCTGAGAATCTATCAGTGCCTGGGTGAATACATTCATCCGATGGGTTGGTCGGTCAGCTTGGTCACGAAGAACGTAACATTGGTTACCCTCTCCACTTTCCACTTGGTGTTGGGGCGTTGTTGTTGGGCCCATTCCAAGGGATCCACGTTGGCCAGGTTCTCCAGCATCGTCTCTAGCGACGCCCGGTTAATGATGGTAAACGGTTGGTCAAATACCCGGATGTTACTGCTCGGGTAAAAGTATCGGACTTGATCTGTCTCCTTATGCTGCAGCACATAACCAAACGCCAGATTTAATTTGAAGGACGTTGCTTGGTCATTGAAGATGGCTTCCACGTAGCTGCCTAGACGGGCGAGGTCGGTCAGTCGAAAATTGTAGATATCTTGAATAGGGCGATGACGGTAGAAACAGTGCCGTATCATGGTCCAATGGCGCCGATAGATGTCACTCACTGGATGGGCGCCCTGTAAGAGATCGCTAGGAACATTTATGGGCTCGTCCAGAAAATGTTCGATGTTATCAGGCGTATGACTCGAAACCGTAACGGTGGGGTCCGGCTGGATATCCAGGCCCTCCTGGACCGTGGGTATAGGCAGGCTCTTCGTCATCGCATCACCAGTGGCGTTCGTCTCTCCGGGTTCATCTTCACTGGGTCTGACCTTCCGCGGCTCCTCTTTAGTGGAAAGTTGTCGCCCAAACCGTAGAGGCGGGGCATGCTTCAAACGTTGGTGCTGTCTAAACCGACTGGGTCGTTTGAAGAGTCGACCACAATCATTACATAGTACCGTCGCACCCGCGTGAAGTACCCTCTCATGACGCAGTAAATGATCCTCCCGATTGAATGACCGTGCGCAGGTTGTACAAGTATACCGAGCATCGTTGTGGGTGGAGGCCTCGTGGCGTCGTAAATTATCTAGACGAGTAAACAGCTTCTGGCAAGTTGTGCAAGTGAACATCTTGGTGGTTGACAGAGTGTCTGATGAAACGTCCAGGCCGCTTCCCTTTTATAGCACGCTAGCTGGTGATCTATTTTTAGCACACTCAGTTCAACTATCCCCAAGTCGAGGGCCGAGCCGTGACATCTTCGGTAACATCCGTGTATCTTCGGTCACCTCCGTACCGTCAACGATCAACATGTAGACATATAGAGTATGTACGGCATGTTATGGTATTCATCAGTGCATGAGTGACGCATTCAGCCGATGGGAGTGGTCGGTCAGCTTGGTAACGAAAAACGTAACATTGGTCACACTCTCCACTGTCCACTTGGTGTTGGGGCGTTGTTGTTGGGCCCATTCCAAGGGATCCACGGTGTCCAGTTTCTCCAGCATCGTCTCTAGCGACACTCGGTTAATGATGGTAAACGGTTGGTCAAATACCCGGATGTTACTGCTCGGGTAAAAATATCGGACTTGGACTGTCTCTTTATGCTGCAGCACATAACCAAACACCAGATTCAATTTGAAGGCCGTAGTTTGATCTTTGAAGATGGCTTCTACGTAGCTACGTAGACGGGTGAGGTCGGTCAGTCGGAAATTGTAGATATCTTGAATAGGGCGATGACGGTAGAAACAGTGCCGGATCATGGGCCAATGGCGCCGATAAATGTCACTCACTGGATGGTCTTCGTGTAACAGATCGCTGGGAACATTTATGGCTTCGTCCACGAAGTGTACTTTGCCCTCCACGTCGTACAAAATCTGGCCCAAGGTCTTGTCGTCGGAATTTGACTGTTGAATTAGGGCGACATCATCATCGGCCCTCGTGCGATGGGTGGGAGTTCCCCCTGTTTCGATATTGATGCCTACGGGCTCTTCTATCTGCAAACGTGGCTGCGGAACAGGGTGTCGTGTGCGTTGGTGTCGCAGCAACTGACTGGTCAGTTTGAAAAGCCGACCACATTCTTCGCATGGACGCTTGGGTACTTCATGGCGTGCACGTGTGTGGCGCTGTAAATGATTCGGGCGCTGAAACGACAGTGTACATATCGTACAGTTATACCGGGCGGTTCCTTCGTGCTTGGTAGCCTCATGGCGGCGCAAGTCATGCAGACGAGTGAATGATTTCGAGCACGTAGTACAAGTGAACATCTTGGTGGTTGACAGAGTGTCTGATGAAACGGCCAGACCGCTTCCCTTTTATAGCACGCTAGCTGATATCATGTTCGGGCACTTCCGTGTCTCTTCGGATGTAAAAGTCCCCGGATGTAAAAGTGCCCGAATGTTTACGAATGTTCCACCATTCCGGACTTCTATCAGGTCCATGTCCAGAAGCTCTCATACGCCGCCATTTTGGAACCGCCATGTTGGATCCGTCATTTTGGAACCGCCATCTTGGATATGTCCCATAATGCACTGGGTCAAAATACTCGCTTCTGATTGGACGAGAGCTCTGTGACGGATTTTAAATACTCGCTTCTGTTTGGTGTACGTCGCTAAAGGTCACCGGAACTGACCTTTGACCCCGGCGCGCGCAGTGTCCGCGGTGGAAACCTTTACACTGCCTGTCTCTTGGACTGTCTCTTTATGCTGCAGCACATAACCAAACACCAGATTCAATATGAAGGCCGTAGTTTGATCTTTGAAGATGGCTTCTACGTAGCTACGTAGACGGATGAGGTCGGTCACCTAAAGGTCACCGGAACTGACCTTTGACCCCGGCGCGCGCAGTGTCCGCGGTGGAAACCTTTACACTGCGCGCGCCGGGGTCAAAGGTCAGTTCCGGTGACCTTTAGCGACGTACACCAAACAGAAGCGAGTATTTAAAATCCGTCACAGAGCTCTCGTCCAATCAGAAGCGAGTATTTTGACCCAGTGCATTATGGGACATATCCAAGATGGCGGTTCCAAAATGACGGATCCAACATGGCGGCTCCAAAATGGCGGCGTATGAGAGCTTCTGGACATGGACCTGATAGAAGTCCGGAATGGTGGAACATTCGTAAACATTCGGGCACTTTTACATCCGGGGACTTTTACATCCGAAGAGACACGGAAGTGCCCGAACATGATATCAGCTAGCGTGCTATAAAAGGGAAGCGGTCTGGCCGTTTCATCAGACACTCTGTCAACCACCAAGATGTTCACTTGTACTACGTGCTCGAAATCATTCACTCGTCTGCACGACTTGCGCCGCCATGAGGCTACCAAGCACGAAGGAACCGCCCGGTATAACTGTACGATATGTACACTGTCGTTTCAGCGCCCGGATCATTTACAGCGCCACACACGTGCACGCCATGAAGTACCCAAGCGTCCATGCGAAGAATGTGGTCGGCTTTTCAAACTGACCAGTCAGTTGCTGCGACACCAACGCACACGACACCCTGTTCCGCAGCCACGTTTGCAGATAGAAGAGCCCGTAGGCATCAATATCGAAACAGGGGGAACTCCCACCCATCGCACGAGGGCCGATGATGATGTCGCCCTAATTCAACAGTCAAATTCCGACGACAAGACCTTGGGCCAGATTTTGTACGACGTGGAGGGCAAAGTACACTTCGTGGACGAAGCCATAAATGTTCCCAGCGATCTGTTACACGAAGACCATCCAGTGAGTGACATTTATCGGCGCCATTGGCCCATGATCCGGCACTGTTTCTACCGTCATCGCCCTATTCAAGATATCTACAATTTCCGACTGACCGACCTCACCCGTCTACGTAGCTACGTAGAAGCCATCTTCAAAGATCAAACTACGGCCTTCAAATTGAATCTGGTGTTTGGTTATGTGCTGCAGCATAAAGAGACAGTCCAAGTCCGATATTTTTACCCGAGCAGTAACATCCGGGTATTTGACCAACCGTTTACCATCATTAACCGAGTGTCGCTAGAGACGATGCTGGAGAAACTGGACACCGTGGATCCCTTGGAATGGGCCCAACAACAACGCCCCAACACCAAGTGGACAGTGGAGAGTGTGACCAATGTTACGTTTTTCGTTACCAAGCTGACCGACCACTCCCATCGGCTGAATGCGTCACTCATGCACTGATGAATACCATAACATGCCGTACATACTCTATATGTCTACATGTTGATCGTTGACGGTACGGAGGTGACCGAAGATACACGGATGTTACCGAAGATGTCACGGCTCGGCCCTCGACTTGGGGATAGTTGAACTGAGTGTGCTAAAAATAGATCACCAGCTAGCGTGCTATAAAAGGGAAGCGGCCTGGACGTTTCATCAGACACTCTGTCAACCACCAAGATGTTCACTTGCACAACTTGCCAGAAGCTGTTTACTCGTCTAGATAATTTACGACGCCACGAGGCCTCCACCCACAACGGTGCTCGGTATACTTGTACAACCTGCGCACGGTCATTCAATCGGGAGGATCATTTACTGCGTCATGAGAGGGTACTTCACGCGGGTGCGACGGTACTATGTAATGATTGTGGTCGACTCTTCAAACGACCCAGTCGGTTTAGACAGCACCAACGTTTGAAGCATGCCCCGTCTCTACGGTTTGGGCGACAACTTTCCACTAAAGAGGAGCCGCGGAAGGTCAGACCCAGTGAAGATGAACCCGGAGAGACGAACGCCACTGGTGATGCGATGACGAAGAGCCTGCCTATACCCACGGTCCAGGAGGGCCTGGATATCCAGCCGGACCCCTCCGTTACGGTTTCGAGTCATACGCCTGATAACATCGAACATTTTCTGGACGAGCCCATAAATGTTCCTAGCGATCTCTTACAGGGCGCCCATCCAGTGAGTGACATCTATCGGCGCCATTGGACCATGATACGGCACTGTTTCTACCGTCATCGCCCTATTCAAGATATCTACAATTTTCGACTGACCGACCTCGCCCGTCTAGGCAGCTACGTGGAAGCCATCTTCAATGACCAAGCAACGTCCTTCAAATTAAATCTGGCGTTTGGTTATGTGCTGCAGCATAAGGAGACAGATCAAGTCCGATACTTTTACCCGAGCAGTAACATCCGGGTATTTGACCAACCGTTTACCATCATTAACCGGGCGTCGCTAGAGACGATGCTGGAGAACCTGGCCAACGTGGATCCCTTGGAATGGGCCCAACAACAACGCCCCAACACCAAGTGGAAAGTGGAGAGGGTAACCAATGTTACGTTCTTCGTGACCAAGCTGACCGACCAACCCATCGGATGAATGTATTCACCCAGGCACTGATAGATTCTCAGAATGCGCAAACAACTATCTGAGGATATGTTGCCTCAACGGTATCCTGGCTTGACCAACGGTGATTAGAATAAACGGTTCAGAGCGAACATGGCCGAAGATGGAACTTTCTGAAATGAAGACTTCTGATTGGACAAGAATACATCTAACGGACAGGAACGAATATGACAGATGCAAATGGTGGCCTCTGATTGGACAAGTCTTCTTGAATTGTAACACCAAGTGGATAGTGGAGATAATGACCAATGTTGCGTTCTTCGTGGTTAAACTGACCACCACCTCCATCGGATGAAAGTATTCACCCATGCACTGATAGATACTCAGAATGCGCAAACAACTATCTGAGGATATGTTGCCTCAACGGTATCCTGGCCTGCCCGACGATGATTAGAATAAACGGTTCAGATGGCACTTTCTGAAATGGAGACTTCTGATTGGACAAGAATACATCTAACGGACAGGAACGAATATGAAACATGCAAATGGTGGCCTCTGATTGGATAAGAATCTTCTTGAATTGTAAATATACCCAACGCGGCTCCCCCAGCGTGGGTGTGATGTAACATTGGGGAAAATAAAATATATGAAAAAAACTTCTTGTTGTTGTTGTTCTCTCATGTGTCATCCTTGTTGTTGTTGCTGTTGCTCTCTCTGGTCTATATCATGGCGTTATGTTAGAGTGTTAAGGTGTAACGACGGGCGTTGACGGGCATCACCGCATTTCGAAGAATTAGTGACAATTCCATGGAATATCAGAGCTTCTGAGCTATTTTACCAGGGCGTTGAAGCATTAAGAATGGTGTTGGTGGGCGTTGCTACAAGATGACACCTCACACGGTCCATTTGGACCGCAGATGGTCCATCTCTACACCAAATAACATCCTTCACTGCTAAAAAAGGCCCACTTTCGCTACAACTTGTACTAATGACGTCACCAATGACGTCACAGATGCTATAAATATCCCTGAAATTCAGGGTCTATACTCCGAGAGCTACAACATGATACCCCACACGACGCATTCGCAACGCGGATGGTCCATCTCTACACCAAATACCTTCCTGCACTGCCCCAAATCGAACCGTGAATAGTCCATCTCGATCCCAAATACCTTCATGTACTCCCCGAAAATGGCCACTTTACTTACTTACTACAACCAACTGCGCCTGCGCAGATTGACGCGACTTGCATTCAAAAACACGCCATTCTGACTCTACCCCACACAAGCTTCACTTTGACACCCTCCACGACCCATTCGGATCCATAGCGGGCCATCTCTACCCCAAACACCTTCAAAAGGCCCACTTTCGCTACAACTTGTACTAATGACGTCATCGATGACGTCACAGATGCTGTAAATATCCCTGAAATCGGGGTGTATACTCCGAGAGCTACAACATGACACATCCCATGACGCATTCGCAACACGGATGGTCCATCTCTACACCAAATACCTTCCTGCACTGCCCCAAAAGGCCAAATAACATCCTTCACTGCTAAAAAATGCCCACTTTCGCTACAACTTGTACTAATGACGTCACCAATGACGTCACAGATGCTGTAAATATCCCTGAAATCAGGGTCTATACTCCGAGAGCTACAACATGACACCCCACACGACGCATTCGCAACGCGGATGGTCCATCTCTACACCAAATACCTTCCTGCACTGCCCCAAAAGGCTCACTTTCGCTAATACTCCTACTGATGACGTCATCGATGACGTCACAGATGCTTCGGACATGCCTCAATTCGGATTGTACACCCCGAGAGCTACAAAATGACACCTCACACGACGCATTCGGACTAAGGATGGTCCATCTCTACACCAAACTCACCCCCACGCACCCACAAAATGTCCACTTTCGCTACTACTCGTACCGATGACGTCATCAATGACGTCACAGATGACGCGGACATCCCTCAAATCGGAATGTACACCCCGAGAACTACAAGATGACACCTTCCAGGACGCATTCGAACCGTGAATAGCCCATCTCGACCCCAAATACCTTCATGTACTGCCCGAAAATGTCCACTTTCGCTACTACTCGTACCGATGACGTCACCGATGACGTCACAGATGACGCGAACATCCCTCAAATCGGAATGTACACCCCGAGAACTACAAGATGACACCTTCAGGACGCATTCGAACCGTGAATAGCCCATCTCGATCCCAAATACCTTCATGTACTGCCCGAAAATGCCCACTTTCGCTACTACTCGTACCGATGACGTCACCGATGACGTCACAGATGACGCGAACATCCCCAAATCGGAATGTACACCCCGAGAACTACAAGATGACACCTTCCAGGACGCATTCGAACCGTGAATAGCCCATCTCGATCCCAAATACCTTCATGTACTACCCGAAAATGTCCACTTTCGCTACTACTCGTACCGATGACGTCACCGATGACGTCACAGATGACGCGAACATCCCTCAAATCGGAATGTACACCCCGAGAACTACAAGATGACACCTTCCAGGACGCATTCGAACCGTGAATAGCCCATCTCGATCCCAAATACCTTCATGTACTGCCCGAAAATGGCCACTTTACTTACTACAACCAACTGCGCCTGCGCAGATTGACGCGACTTGCATTCAAAAACACGCCATTCTGACTCTACCCCACACAAGCTTCACTTTGACACCCTCCACGACCCATTCGGACCCATAGCGGTGCATCTCTACCCCAAACACCTTCATGTACTGCTCCAAAATGGCCACTTTACTTAATACAACCAACTGCGCATGCGCAGATTGACGCGACTTGCATTCAAAAACACACCATTCTGACTCTACCCCACACAAGCTTCACTTTGACACCTCACACGACCCATTCGAACCGTGATTAGTCCATCTCTAACCCAAACACACCCCTACATAGCACCCAAAATGCCTGTTTTCTATACTACGGCTAGACTGCGCATGCGCAGACTATCGAACACGGACGAACCATTAGCCCAGTCGGATGCTCCTGCACGAGAGCTTCAAAATAAGACCTCACTCGACCCCATTGGACCATTAGGGACTCACCTAGACTCCAACATGTCCACCCTGTATGGCCCTATACACCCATAGCCATGCAGTATAGGCCTATGGGCCTACCCAGGCCTCGGTGACTTTTTTCAAAAATTTCACCGATTCGCTCCGCAACACTTCCTATGGTGTTCTAAATGACGAGACGAGTAAAACGAGACCCCACAACCCTACCGCAAATGTATAGAAGCACGTTTCCCAGGGGGACAAACATTGATCCTATACCCCAGTATGGAACTATATGGGGCTCGGTGACTTTTTTCAAAAATTTCACCGATTCGCTCCGCAACACTTCTTATCATGTTTGTTTTGACGAGACTAAGAAAACGAGACACCACAACCTATACCGCAAATGTGGAGAAGTAGGTTTCCCAGGATGGTGCTATACTGCCCATACCCCATATAGGCATTTTCCCGTAATTTAGAATAAAGTCCGTATTCCGTATTTTTTCAGGAAAATTTTTACATACACCCACCCTGGAACTAGAGGGAGATAACTCTATTGACAGGCGAGCCCCGTTAAGCCCGGCGACCTATATACCCCCATACCCCATATAGGCATTTTCCCAGGTTTTTCGATAAAGTCCGTTTTCCGTTTTTTTTTTTCAGGAAAAATTTTACATGCACCCACCCCATTGCCTGAATGCCTCTTCACCTAGGCTTCACTTTGATACCTCACTCGACCCCATTGGACCATTAGGGGCTCCCCTAGCTCCAACACGTCTATTTCCATACCCTTGGGCCACCGCGCATGCGCAGAATGACCCTAATTTAATCCCATACCCAGTCCATCAGATGCCCCTTCACGAATGCTTCACTTTGATACCTCACTCGACCCCATCGGTCCACTAGGGGCTCCCCTAGCTCCAAAAAGGCTATTTTCATACCCTTCGGCCACCGCGCATGCGCAGAATGCCGATATTTCAACCCCACACCCAGTCCATCAGATGCCCCTTCACGAATACTTCACTTTGATACCTCACTCGACCCCATCGGTCCACTAGGGGCTCTCCTAGCTCCAAAAAGGCTATTTTCATACCCTTCGGCCTCCACGCATGCGCAGAATGCCGATATTTCAACCCCACACCCAGTCCATCAGATGCCCCTTCACGAATGCTTCACTTTGATAACTTACTCGACCCCATTGGTCCATTAGGGGCTCCCCTAGCTCCAAAACGTCTATTTCCATACCCTTGGGCCACCGCGCATGCGCAGAATGCCGATATTTCAACCCCAAACCCAGTCCATCAGATGCCCCTTCACGAATGCTTCACTTTGATACCTTACTCGACCCCATTGGTCCATTAGGGGCTCCCCTAGCTCCAAAACGTCTATTTCCATACCCTTCGGCCACCGCGCATGCGCAGAATGCCGATAGTTCAACCCCTCACCCAGCCCATTAGATGCCCCTTCACATAAGCTTCACTTTGATACCTCACTCGACCCCATTGGTCCATTAGGGGCTCCCCTAGCTCCCAACACGGCTATTTTCATACCCTTGGGCCACCGCGCATGCGCAGAATGCCGATAGTTCAGCCCCATATCCAGCCCATCAGATGCCCCTTCACGAATGCTTCACTTTGATACCTCACTCGACCCCATCGGACCCTTAGGGGCTTCCCTAGCTCCAACACGGCTATTTTCATACCCTTCGGCCACCGCGCATGCGCAGAATGCCGATATTTCAACCCCACACCCAGCCCATTAGATGCCCCTTCACCTAAGCTTCACTTTGATACCTCACTCGACCCAATCGGACCATTTTATCTAGGGACTACTTTTTCTTCGCGGAAGCTTTTTCCCGAGACCGAATCACCGCCAAAATTGCTGCCAGACCGCATCACCGCGGATGAATACATGGAACTATTTTTGATAGCCGATTGGGGCGTGGCCTATGTGTGTGTGGGTGGTGGGTGCTGGGTACAAGATGGCGGCTGTCCCACCACCCACACATGTGGGTGGTGGGTGCTGGGTACAAGAAGCGGCTGTCCCACCACCCACATGTGTGGGTGGTGGGTGCTGGGTACAAGAAGCGGCTGTCCCACCACCCACACATAGGCCACGCCCCCTCATCACGCATGCGCACCTCCCCAACCTCCCCCAATTGTGACGTCAAAACAGGTTCTGCGCATGCGCAGTGGGGAGCTAAAGACCGAATTTACGCATTGTATACTACTAACATGTAGCCAGATTCATAGCTGGTTCCAGAAGATGCACCACCAAGCTTCTCTTTCAACCCTGTGTACGTAACGAGGGCCCTCCAGGGGGTAAAATCATCCTGGGAAAGGTGTTGCGCCACTATTTCTGAAATCTATGGTGTGTATGGATATTAAAAAAACTTAAACTATCTTACGAAAGACGCGAAAAATACATACCGTACAGACCTGTATCCACATTGGGATTGTCGACTCTCTAAACTACAATCTCTCATGAAGACCTGATTGACCGTCTTAGTACAGGTGTTGAAGAAAATGATATAGAGTTGCTTGGATTTCTAATTAATAATATCTATGTGAAATTTGGCAACACAATATTGCAACAGCATATTGGTATTCCAATGTGTACTAATTGTGCACCCCATTTGACTGACCTTTATCTGTTCTCTTATGAATACGACTACATGCAGGCGCTTTCTAAAACCGTACTTTCTCATTCGCCAAACGCTATCTTTTCGGTGTGAATAATCGCTATAAATGACGAAGTGAATGATATATATCCACCTATACTCTGGATTTGAAGGAAACTACAGATAGCCCTACCGGCACATCATATATAGACCTACATGTATATCTCTATAAAATTGAAGCGGGCTTTCTCTCTCGTCGACTTTACGACAGGAAAGATGACTGTAATTTCTACATCGTGAACTATCACTTTCTGGACAGTAATATTCCAGTGGGACCTGCATATGTATACATATCACGCCTAGTATCATTCGCTAGATCGTGTTTGAAATATGAAAATTTTAATCAACGTCACAAAACATTATTGCAGAAACTTATAAAACACGGCTATACTACCAAGCGTCTCCGCTCAAAGTTTCTCAAATTTGACTATACATATCGCATGCTGATAGCAAAAACTAGCCTAGCGTGCAAGATCTATGGAGTTACGTTTCGTAACTGTGTCTAATTTCGCTTAACCCGGGTCTAGGGATCGTATGAACCGATGTACAAGTTCAAAGTCCTCGTGTTGTTCATTTGAACAGTCACAATCAAAGCGTGACTGAGATACATCATTCTCCAGATAACGACTTTACAACGAAAATCATATGGATTAAGAATATTGATCAGCGATACAGATTTTTTTTGATTTTTTTTTTTTTAATTTGGTGAAAATTCTTTAACCCTATCTGGCCTGGGCTTTTTGGGACCTGTCCAAGACTGGGGGTGGAGGGAGGCGGGGTCATTTCGGCCCCCTAATTATTTTTCTTACCCTTGAGCTAGGGGGCTGAAACTTACCACACTATACCCACGGGTCAAGCTCTACCACAAAATGTAAAAATATCCAAGATGGTCGCTTTGATGACGTCACAGTGACGTCATTTTCAAAAACGGCATTTTTTGGTCGATTTTTCGGTCAGTTTTTCTGAATTTTTTATTTATGCAATTTCTTCGCAAAAACTGCATGATAAATTAGTAAATATTAATGTGATGTGAAATAAAATAGTTTTTGCCCACTTTTCATCGCGGAAAAGCGACAATTTTGAAGAAACATGAAGGAACATCACTTTTCTGGTACCCCACGTGGCCGCTATCTTGGATTTACCCATGATCCTCTGCTCGGGGGGTTATGCAAATACATGGGGTTCAAAATCTCACTAAACCCAGAGGGTCTCGCTACCTTTGTTGAAGAGAATCGAGGTGTTCATTGGTCAATTATGTTCCAATTAATATAATTAACATATCTAACGAGCCCTCTACCCAATCAACATATTTAACAATGGTAACGAGCCCTGTGACTAAATCGAACCAGGTCCTTTAAGGTCCTTTGGCTAATCGAATTTTCCTACCCGTTGTCAGTCTTTTGACAATGTCTTCCAAGTGGCTTGGAGTACGGTCATGAAAATTCACCCATTTGTCAATCTACAGGAGGAAAATATTGAAAGAAGAAGAATGAAAGGAAATAATTTCATATTTAAATTTATTTTGTCCGTAATTTTACTCAATGGGAATGTCAATCGGGCTCCAAATTCAGCGTCAAAGTGATATATACAAGTATCCAACAATAGTGCTGGACCCCAATTTGCCCTCGTGTATTACCTACAGGTGAAAATATTAACCAAATACTTCTCAATATAATTTTTTCATTTCATATTTCTTGATTTTTCAGGTGAATTTGACTTTATATTGGGCTAATATCTCTTCGGCTGTATTGTTTCACGATTGTAGATCAATTCGACGCCTATATTGGAGTTCTTATATTGACCTTCACACTGACTAAAATTTTTACGTACAAATAGGAAACTATTTCTCTCATTTTCTTCCAATATCCTCCTCGTATCGAGATTGACAAGTGGATGATTTTTTACGACCATACTCCAAACCATTGGGAAGAAATCTTTAAAAGACTGACAAGGGATGGGAGAATTTCATTGCTCAGATTTTCGGGTATAAATCCCTTTTAATTCGTTATTCAGATGAAATATACATCTGCTGTAAAACAGCAGTTCCAGTCTGTTCAGTCAAGTTACGTAACGTGAGTGCAGCATTAAACTTAATGATAGACGTCTATCGTATTTATATCGTGTATATTTTGCTGAGGTTGGGGTTTCTGGACAGACATGCCTGAGTACACCGCCCTATGCTTTGAGCGGATATGCTTTAAATCAAATTCTTCAGTATAGATCCCCCGATATAGGTGCAAACACATCAAATATTCACAGAAGACGAACCTTTCTATAGCAACCAGATGGATACGTTCTGCTATGTGACATGTGATATTGTATTCAACTGAGGAGAATGGCAACACTCGATAACAGAGCGCATATAATTCGGTCCATATGAATACATTTTCATGTTAAATAAATGTGCACAATAGAGGACGTCTGATGGAATGGATAAGCGGTTGTGTCTGAGTTTAGGGTGTGTCCACGGGCAGATTTAATTCTCGTAAACATCGATTAAAGCTCCACATACTGACTCTTAACAAGTTTCCTTACAGATTAAACGTCTTGAAATGACGTTGATACTTGGCCTATTCGACCCGAGTCGGGTTCGTTTCTACTCCTTTCTTTAAGGGGGTCAAAAGCCTGTTGTAGTATATTTGCAAACACTTTTATCATAGATTTGACTTGTAGGCCTATACGTATATATATACATTTAGTTCGTCATTTTGCGAGGACATTGAGTCATGTTGTTAATGGTGCAATTATTTGTGAAAGACCGCTGATATTGAAAGTTGGATAATTTATGCTGCACTAATCCGTCCACGTGAACCTGCAGTGGTTGGAATGTTTCTTTTGGGACATATGTAGATGGATCCGATTGGAAACAAGGTATCCGCATCACAGAATTCCCAATTATGTGCGTCTTGGCTGTCGGTACTGTCCTGGAGAGGACTCTAATCCCAGAAGGGTTTGGGACCAAAGATTCTGTGTTGGTGGTGCTACTAATGCAGAATACATCCTTTAATAAATACTGGTATTGCAAGGATCTTTTGTAGTGGAAACAACAGATCCACTCATTCAAGTGGCTCATATGCGACACATGCGTATTTTGATTTTATTTCGCACTATCCAGGTGAATATCATCCCCCGAGTAGAAAATTAATCACAATGTTTGAAATTATTATCACCGTCGTGGAAATAATAATTATTTTCACCTGGGTGATAAGGCAAAAAATATTTTTTAAAAAGTGAGGAAACGAAATTCTGATCAAGAGCCACTATGCAAAAGGTATTTGCCGATAACATCTACCAAATGTGAATTTTGCATTATTTCCCAAGTTACAAGTTTCAGAGAACGTGTATAATTTAACCATAGTGTGTGGCAGAAACAACATTTGCACGTAATTATGATGGCCGAGAAGGGACATCGCTGTATTGTGTTAATGAATCTGGACCGACAACCGAAGGCAGGATGAGAAGTCAAGATGCGAAGGACGAAGGCAGGATGAAAGCGCGAAGTCAGAAGGCGAAGGCAGGATTCGAAGGACGAAGGCAGGATGCGAAGCGCGAAGTCGCTATGCGGAGGCAGGATGCGAAGTGGGAAGCCAGGATGCGAAGCGCGAAGTCAGGATGCGAAATCAAAACATGAAGCGCGAAGTCAGGATGCGAAGTGGCGAAGGCAGGATGCGAAGTGGCGAAGCCAGGATGCGAAGCGCGAAGTCGGGATGCGAACCGCGAAATCACAATGCAAAGACTGGAAGCGAAGCGCGAAGTCAGGATCCGAAGCGCGAAGTAAGGATGCGAAGTCGCGAGGGCAGGATGCAAAGTGGCGAAGCCAGGATGCGAAGTGCGAATTCAGGATGCGAAGGCAGAATGCGAAGGGCGAAGGCGGGATGCGAAGCGCGAAGTCAGGATGCGAAGTGCGAAGCCAGGATGCGAAGTGCGAAGTCAGGATACGAAGTCAGGATGAGAAGCGCGAAGTCAGGATCCGAAGTCGCGATGGCAGGATGCGAAGTGGCGAGGTCAGGTGCGATGACTTCGCGCTTTAGGATTTAACGTGGCAAAGCCAGGATGCGAAACGCGAAGTCAGGATGCGAAGGCAGGATGCGAAGGGCGAAGGCAGGATGCGAAGCGCGAAGTCAGGATGCGAAGGCAGGATGCGAAGTGCGAAGCCAGGAAGCGAAGCGTGAAGTCAGGATGCGAAGTCAGGGTGCGAGGCGCGAAGTCAGGATGCGAAGTCGCGAAGGCAGGATGTAAAGTGGCGAAGTCAGGTGCGGTGATCACCGTCCTTCACATCTGCCTTAAATAACTCTGGCGTCGCCACTTCACATCTGGCTTCCGCCACTTGCATCCTGCCTTGTCCTATCCGCGCTTCGCATCCTGCCTTGGCATTCTGACTTTGCGCTTCGCTTCCAGTTTTTGCATTGTGACTTCGCGCTTCGCATCCTGACTTCGCGCTTCGCATCCTGGCTTCGCCACTTCGCATCCTGCCTTCGTGACTTCGCATCCTGGCTTGACGCTTCATGTTTTGATTTCGCATCCTGACTTCGCGCTTCGCATCCTGGCTTCGCCACTTCGTATCCTGCCTTCGCGACTTCGCGTCCTGACTTCGCGCTTCAGGTTTTGATTTCGCATCCTGACTTCGCGCTTCGCATCCTGCCTTCGTCCTTCACAGCCTGACTTCGCATCCTGCCTTCGTGTGTCAGTCCTGATTCATTAACACAATACAGCGATGCCCCTTCTCGGCTATCATACGTAATACACACAGTTTCGTCGGAACTCCGGTTGTGCTATATTATTCAGATCAGGTTAAATCACAGCAAATGGATACCGGCACCTTATTAAACAAAGTGAAACCTCATTCTGGTAGATTCCGTTCTATGGGAGAAAACAGAAATTGTGTTGCATGGAACAGAACACAGGTCCGCAAAACAAGTTTTTGGGGGGGGGGGTGGTATTAGGGGTCTCTATATATAACCCCATGCTTTAATAACCCCATGCTTTATATAAATCCACAACAAGGCGTGAAACGCACTTTGGGTGATTCGAGAAATAA